>CM076575.1:958680357-958892155 GCA_034641835.2 Pinus albicaulis
AGGATCGATCTCTGATCCAAGGCCATAACGCTGGCAAAAAGCCGAGAGCGCCTCCAAGATCTGCGGCAACAAGGTCTGAAGCTGGCGCAGAAGATGGGACGGCCGGGGGCCCCTGGAGCCCCCACTTTCAAACAAGTAATTATAGACAAAGGCAAGACGATGGCCGAGGGTTCGAAGATCCCGAGCTCCTCAGCAACTCGCAATCACGCCGGCCACACTGAGATACTCTCAGATCGCCTCACGGAAGAAATGGTGAAGGGATCTACCAGCAAAGAAGGAATCCGTTTCGATCAACCCTCGCAAGAGGCAGATCCGCGAGGAAAAGCTGCAGATCTGAGTGATAATGCCGACCAAAATGCTCATCTTGGTCGATCTGAAAATTCTGAAGGAAACGGAGCACAACCAAAATTGCAAGGGCGATGCAAACCAAAGGCTCTTGATAGCCTTAGGGTAAACATCACTGACCCGGATCTACAAGAATACCGGGATCACATGTCAATCTACGCGGTAATATGCAAATTCATGGGGTTCTGGCCCAGTGAAAAAGCTCTCTGTCAATGGATCAAGCAAGTATGGAAACCGCGAGGGGATGTACAACTTCACCTAGGAGCCAAGGGCTTTTTCACGATGGTGTTTACCAATTTGGACGACAAGGACCGGATCTTTGAAGGAGGCCCCTACTTCTATGCTTCTGCGGGCCTCTATATGCGGCCATGGAAACCTAACTTCGCACCCGAGCAGGAGACCTTCACTCAAGTACCAGTCTGGATCAGACTCTTCTCCTTTCCAATTGACTATTGGAGACCAGCAGCGCTGGAACAAATCGGCAACACTCTGGGCACCTTTGTCTGGGCTTCTGAAGCCACTCTTCAAAAAAGGTACACAACTTATGCTCGCATCTGTGTTGAAATGGATGTTTCTGGACCTCTGCACGAAGGGCTTTGGTTAGACTACAGAGATGAAACCTACTTTCAAACTATAGACTATGAGCAAATACCTTTCAGATGCTGTAAATGCCATGAGCATGGGCATCTAATCAGAGAATGCCCTCAAAGCAAAACGGAGGAACTCCCCAAAGGGAAACCCTCTTCGTCCTCGGATGGATTCATTCGGCCCACAGGAAGGCACAGAGCCAATCGCAGAAATCATCCTAAAACAACAGATCCAAACACCGGCACTACAAATCCTTTTGAAATACTGGGTGAAGATTCTCAAAAGAATAAGGCAGATCCAAATCCAGCAGCTCAGGCATTAACGAAAACAAACGATCAGACTAAAGACACCCTCAATTCGGGGGATCTCAATGCAACAAACTCAGAAGACAAGAACCAAGAAGGAGATGAGGACATGGTCCTTAGCGAACAGGGCACGGAAGACCTAGAATTGGATGAGATTTTGGAAAAAGAAGGGCTAGATCTTAACTCAATAGTGGAACAATGGAAACAAAAAGGGATAGACAAAGTACCGGAAGAAGAAATCAACAGAATCAATCATCTATTCTTAGCCAGATAGGATGCAATATCAAAAGGTGTGAAACGGGGTCGTGGTGCTACCAAGAGCTTGGGCATCAAATCACAAACCCTACACCATACGCAAGCTAGCAGCCAATACAAAAAGAAGCGAGGAAGAAGATCAGACAAAGATGCTCTCCTCGAATTAGGACAACTGCTGATAAACTCGGGAAAGATGAAAGCCCTTGAGGCTTTCTCCTTCTTATCCTAATCCCAGTTAACTATGAAAATCCTCTCATGGAATGCAAGAGGACTGGGAAGCCTCAGGAAACAGAGGCTCCTGAAAAAGAAAATAACACAAGAAAAACCGGATATGGTCTTCCTTCAGGAAACCAAATGTACTATTCAGAAGCAGGATGAGCTAACTAAACGTCTGAGCAGACATCTCGAGCATCTGGCTGTGGAAGGAACAGGAATGAGCGGAGGCTTAGCCATCCTCTGGAACCCAAATGTCTACCATCTCATTAATGCTGAAGCTTCAAAGCACTTCCTAGCCCTGCAAATGCAAATTAGCGGAGAAAGAGGCTCCTTCTTATTTGTCAATATCTATAGCCCCCAACATCTGGAGGACAAATTACTGCTGCTCCATCAATTAACCAGCCTGTATCGCAGGCACAACACCTCTCAGGCCGTATATGGTGGGGACTTCAACATGATAACCTCACTCGAGGAAAAGAAAGGAGGCACCAGGGCTCTCAGCAATGATGCCCGAGCTTTTAATGCCTTTATTCAAGACCTAAGCCTGGTAGACATAAAGCCTAGCAATGGTATGTTCACTTGGACCAATAGACAAGGCGGAGACAGGCTAATAGCTTCCCGATTGGATCGCTTTCTAGTCTCCGAAAGCCTTCTCCTTGAAGGGAACATTATAAGTTCTGAAATCCTTCCTTCCGGGGGATCAGACCATTGGCCCATCTCTCTGAAAATGTCGATTTCAGGCACCCCCAAAAACAGGCCTTTTCGCTTCGAAAGATTTTGGCTTACCCATAAAGATTTCTTCAGCCGCATCAAAACTTGGTGGAAGACTCCTCTGCCTATAAAGGGCACAAAAATGTTCAACTTACAAGCAAGGCTCAAATATATCAAAGCACAACTGAAAACCTGGAATCGAGAGGTCTTTGGAGACATATTTGCAGACAAATGCCATCTGGAGCAGCAATTGGAGGAAATCCACAATGAATGGATTCAAGGTAATACATCACGGGAATCCATCAAGATGGAAAAGCAGCTCATGAAGAAATGGAATGAAAGGTGCGAGCAGGAAGAAATATTATGGAAGCAAAAGTCGCGCAATCAATGGCTGAAGGAGGGAGAAAGAAACACTAAGTTCTTCCACAGGTATGTTATTGACTATAGATGCAGCAATAGAATCACCAGATTACAAGGAGAGCATGGAGAGATTCTCAGCTCACATCAGGACATCACCAATCAACTTCGCAGACATTTTCAATCCATTGCCACTGAACCAGAATGCAATCGAAGGGAGGCCATCGCCAGGGTTACCTCAACCATACCCAAACTCATCACCGATGAGCAGAACAGTGCCCTGGAACGACCAGTTTCTCTCCAGGAGGTGGAGGTGGCAGTCAGAGAGATGGCCAACGGGAAGGCTCCAGGACCTGATGGATTTACAGTGGACTTCTTCAAAGCATGCTGAGACATTGTGAAAGAAGAAATTTGGGAAGTGGTGGAAGATTCAAGACTATCTTCTTCCATCTTAAAGTCACTAAACTCCACTTTCATTGCTTTGATCCCCAAGGAAAAAGATGCCTGCACTCCGTCCAAATTTAGGCCCATTGCCCTCTGCAATGTGGTTTATAAGATTATTTCGAAAGTCATGGCTAATAGACTTAAACCCATCCTACCTCAAATCATTTCAGAAGAACAATCAGGGTACGTGGAGGGTCGACAGATCATGGATAACGTTCTGTTAGCCCATGAAATGATTCATACTCTAAAGACACTAAGAAAGGCTGGCATGATAATCCAATTGGACCTCTCAAAAGCATATGATAAAGTGAGTTGGGCCTATCTCGAGGCTGTCCTCAAAGCTTTTGGCTTCAGCACTAGATGGATAACTTGGATCTCAGCTCTGATCAA
Source organism: Pinus albicaulis (assembly GCA_034641835.2). Classification (NCBI taxonomy): domain Eukaryota; kingdom Viridiplantae; phylum Streptophyta; class Pinopsida; order Pinales; family Pinaceae; genus Pinus; species Pinus albicaulis. The sequence goes on from CM076575.1 coordinate 958,683,969, forward strand.
AACGCCTAACCATTCAATTCTAATCAATGGAGCCCCCTCTCAACCTTTCTACCCAACCAGGGTTATCAGGCAGGGAGACCCAATCTCTCCTTTCCTTTTTGTTACTCTTATGGAAGGGTTCAGCCGTCTCATTAAATCTGCTCAGGAGAACAATCTGATAAAGGGTTTGCAGCCATTAACCAATTTTCCGGCCACAACGCACCAGCAGTTCGTGGATGACACTATGTTGCATGGCACGCCCACTGTAAAAGAAGCAAGAGGCTTTAAGAAAATTCTCACCTTGTTCAGTCAGGCTTCTGGAATGGATTTCAACTTTGACAAATCCATGATCTTCTTTTTTAATACCCATCTGGCGGTTCAAAGACATTTAACTGCAATCCTCGGTTTCAAGCGAAGCTCTCTTCCTTCCAAGTATTTAGGGATTCCCCTCACTGACAAGCCATGGCATAAGTCTCATTGGGAAACTCTGACAAACAAGCTTGCTGACAAATGCAACCACTGGACCAACAGAGTCCTCAATCTGGCAGGGCATTTGGTAATGACCAAAGCGGTTCTTCAAGCAATTCCTCACTACATGCTTTCGATTCTCCCAGCACCGCAAGGAATCCTTCAGAAAATTAGAACCATCCAACGAAATTTCCTGTGGTCGGGCAACACTGGCAAGCAAAAATGGGCTTTGGTGGCTTGGGATGAACTATGCAGACCCAAAACCTTCGGAGGGATTGGTCTGCAGGATCCTGGAACTATCAATAAGGCCAATGGGGCCAAGCTATGGTGGAGATGGTTAACAGAGCCGCATACTCCGTGGGCAAAAATGTGGAAGGCCAAATATGCAGCTCATTGGCAGCACGAAGAGCTTATCAGAATCCCCGAGATCCCGATGGGCTCCCCCATTTGGAACTTAGCTCGAGCCAATCGACATATAATTCAGAATCATTGCTTCTGGGAAATAAGAAACGGGCAGTCAACTCTCTTCTGGGAAGATGCTTGGCAACAACTCCCGATTCTGGAAAGCCCTAATTTTCATCCTTTGCAGCAATGGTATCAGGAAAAAGGAAAAATAAAAGTCCATCGCTACTGGGAGCAAAGCAGTGAACTGCAGCAATGGAGGAGCTGGCAACTGACTCCCCCTCCCCCGGAGGAACTTCTGCAGAATTTAAACAACGCCCTCAATGACACTCTCAGCAAAAGAGTTCTCAGAGAAATGCACGGTCCAGAAAAACTCCGCTGGGGCATGTTGGCTGGCGGCTCCTTCAACCTAAAAGAAGCCAGGCATTACTTGGATAACAGGGAGGAGCAGGACAAGGTAGCTTGGTATGAAAATGTCTGGGCCGGGATTCTATGGCCCAAAATTAAACTGTTCCTGTGGCTCATGCAAAACAAGAAAGTCCTGACATGGGAAAATCTAACCAAAAGAGGGTTTATAGGACCCTCCCGCTGCCCATTATGTGAGCAGCAGGAGGAAACTACCAACCATATCTTCAACAGCTGTGACTGGACCAACAAACTTTGGGAATGGCTTCAAGATATTTTCCGGCAGTCAGACAGACAACACAATTCAATTCAAGAGACCATAACCAATTGGCGAACACAATACTCCAACAGCGTAATGGTTAATTCACTGTGGAAGAACAGTTCTGGTTTTCTTATATGGAATGTATGGAAGGAAAGGAATAACCGCATTTTCCAAAAGCAAGGCATTCGGCAACTTGATGATTTAAAAATAATCATCATGCAAGGGCTCACGGAAACAACTCGTACCTGGTGCATAGAGGAAAAGGTTGAAACAATCTCTCCCAATGACAGAAGAATCCTGGGCATCTTCGGGCTCATCGATTCAGTGGAACATCTCCTGACGAAAACGGCTCTCCGACCAATTCCTCCTCCTGTTATCTGGCAGCGACCACCCCATGGTTTCTGCAAGCTGAACTTCGACGGTGCAGCAAAGGGAAACCCTGGCCCAGCTGGGGCAGGTGGGGTTCTACGTGATGAAAATGGAAGCATCATTCATATCCTCAGCAAAAATCTGGGAGAAACCACAAACAACTACGCCGAATTCACAGCTCTAGAACAGGGTCTCCGACTCTTAGTTCAGCTGGGCAAAAGGAAAGCTATCGTGGAAGGCGACTCTCAGGTGGCCATTACTACAGTTAAGAGAATCCAACATGGGACGCAACCCGCCAAAGCAATCAAGCATTGGAGGTTAGCCGCGGTCACAGACAGGATAGCACAGCATTTGCCTTCTCTCAGCGGAATAATCTTGCAATCCGTGCGAAGGCAAGCAAACTCGCTTGCGGACCACATTGCTAACTACGCGGTTGACAACCCGACTCTTGCCGGGGACACGTGTTGGCATGAGCTCATGGATGATAAGCTTCGGGATCAATGCAGCGCAATATCAAGGAAGGACTTGAATGCAGGTGATTCCGTAGGACGGACGGCAGGCCAGTCGTCATCAGAAAATCAGGCTTAACGGTATGATGATTGCGCCAATTGAGCGGCACACGCAGGAGAGGTTAATGAGAAGCCATCGGAATCAGCCGCCCTTAATGGGAAGGAATTATGGCAGAGGAAAAAGCTCCACCAAGCGCTTAAAGCACAGGATAACAGCGTGTGAAGGATTACATGGCAGAACGGACAACTCCGATCATTCACCCAGCCTTGGCGGCTGTATGTTTAGGCAACTTGCCCTCAATTATGGCCTTAAATGGCCTCCCCGAAGCACGCTTCAACCCTTCTCCATTCTCTTTATTAGCTCATCCCCGCAACCTTTCTGTATCATTCCTGCGTTTGATTTTCAATCTGCAGGCTCCTCTTCTAATCTAGTTTTCAGCTTACACAAAGTGATAGGTGCAAGAACAGCCTCAAGGGCCATGGCGGAAATGAATCCAAGAAGCATCAAAGCCTCACAAGCCCTCAAAAGGGCCATGGACTGTTATGAGGCTTCGGTCTCCAAACGCGGCAAGCAGACTATCGAGGTGCTGGAGGAAGAAGTAGAACTGGCTCGAACACACACGGACGACACCAACATCAGTGAAGAAGTTGATTGGCTCGTGGACCCCGGAACTCCATCCACACGTCAGATCCAATTTCTGCAAACACAAGTCGTCGCTTGGCAAGTGAAAACGATGTTGGCCAAGGCCATAGCCATGCAAGGGGCAGCAGTAAAGGAAACGTTTGCGGCGACTTCTATGGCGTCGGCTCAAAACACTGCCCGCCTCGACAAACTGGAGATTGCATTTAACTCGCTAACTGCGGAATTAAAACAACATGGCACAGCCCTGGAAAAGTTCGTCCGCCGCTTTGAAATCTATCTCCGCCACGTTCACCATGTCTCCATCGAGCTTCCTTCGGACGATGTGCAGGCCACCGTGATCAGACGGTTCAAGCCACGGGCTCCAACCACAGGCGGCGATGGTGTCACTTCGGTTGAAGGAGGTCACTCGGGTGCTTCTAACCCAACTATCTAATGGCTCAGCTTTCCCTATGTTTTTCTGTCAACTGGTTAATCTCTGTTTCGTGTCCTATGTTTCTTCACAGTCTTTTTATAGTCCATTCTCGGCTTGTAAAAGGCCTCCATGGCCTACAACAATATTTTGGTCTAGTTTTGCAATCAAAGGGTGTCCCTGCGTGGCAGCCCTGCAGTTTTGTTTTAAGGACTAAGATGGTCAATGTTCAAGCTACCGCTCAGCTATGTAAAAACTCAGTCCTTTGAAAGGTCGAGGCGAAGCAGGCCTATCTGCTATCAAAGCCACAAGTCTTCGCGCACCAAAGCTGTAACCTCTGTTCATATCATAATATAATGATACTACTTACTTACAAAAAAAAAAAAACATCATCAATAGTTAAAAATTGAGCTCTGTTAGGACCTTGAAGGGAGTCAAAGTGTTGGAGAAGCTGAGAATCAATTTGATTGGAGGTAGAGGCTTCCCAAAATGAACTTTGTTGTTGTTAAGTCTCTATATTAATAGTGTAGTCCCTTATTATGATAGTCTAGCCCTCCTTATTGTTATTATTGTACCCCTGTAACCCACATATTGTTATTATTGTGCCCTTACATTATTATTGTTAGGTCGGCTAGGATTACATTGTGGCCCCATGGACTCCTATATATAGAAAGGAGGTTTTTTCATTTGTATCATCCAATAATTGTTCATTCATGTAATGTATTGGAGGTTTCCCCCTAGAAGTGGCTTATTTTTAAGGTGTTGATATCTCTTTTCTTCTATTTTTGTAGCTAGTTTCAAAACATTTGGTATCAGAGCTTTGGATTCTAGGGTTTCATTGCTCCAAACAGGTCATCGTGGCATTTACGCTATAAAGTTTTTTCTACGAAGTCTCAGAAGCTGTAATTTTTAGAATGTTAAGCCACAATCCCGAGGAAAATTGTCGCAAAATTTTAGAGCTTGGTTCATAATATTTTTGGAGATATGATCTGTGGAAGTTAGGTCTTTTTTCAGGCTCCTGAATTTAACCTAAACAAGTGGCCCAAAAAGCCGAAACTGGAACCTGATCTGTGGAAGTTAGGTCTTTTTTCAGGCTCCTGAATTTAACCTAAACGTTATAGGGGGTCTATAACGTTTTTTATGTAAAATTTCAAAAGATGAAATTTTTAGTGCGCAAAGAAGAAATCTTGAGGAACAACGTCACAACATTTCAGAGCTTGGTTCGCAATATTTTGGGAGATATGATCTATGGAAGTTAGGTCTTTTTCAAACTCCCGAATTTCATTTCAAAGAAGTGATCGTGGGAAAAGCTTCATAACTCTCTCTCTAAGCATCAGATTGGAATTCTGTAAAAAGTTGCTGGAAGTACACAGAATGCAGTTTCCTTTCTATCAATTTTAGAGCCAAAGGAGCAAACTAGAAACCTGTCCATAATTAGGTCATTGTGGGAGATTGGAGATAACTTTGCCTTGAAGAATCCAAATCAAGTCAGACCTGTGGCATTCGAAAGAGGATTTAGAGGGCTACCGCATGGCCAAATTTTAGTTATTGAGGATCCAAAATTACATAGATAATTGAGTTTCAATATCAAGCTTATCACAAGCAAGAAAAAGGTGTGTATTTGGTTTTTAAAATTCCATAACGTTTGTTTGAAAAAGTAGTTTGAAGTGATTCCAGGGGCATATTTTAGAATTTTTATCAGTATTGGGTTCTATAATTCCTCAAAAAAATAATTCCATACCCATTAAGCCCTCAAAAAGCTATACTATGACACATGAAAAGGAAGAATTGCAGTATGAGATATCAAAATTACGGTACCAAGTGCAACAAATTTCGATCTTACAAAGAGCAACCGAAGATGACATAGATGATTTAAAAATAGAAATGGAGGCTAGGTTGGATGGTTTTAAGGATCAAATAATAGCTAATATGGATGATAAATTAGTGGAATATCACATCGAGCATCAAAAAAAAGTTCTCCAACTCTCAATGGATAACCTAACTTTGGTGCAGAATCTAATGAAACAACAGGAAGATCAACATCACATCAAAAGAATTTCTGAAGCAGTCATAAAAACAAGAAGTCGACAAGTACAATCAATTTCAGAGTATCTCAGCAAGTGGAAGAAACTTCCTGTAGAATATTCCACATGGGAGGATGAGAATTTTATACGGGAGCATCAAGAAATAATCAACATTGAGGACAACACTTGTTTGAAGGAGAGGTGCATGTTAAGTCTCTATATTAATAGTGTAGTCCCTTATTATGTTAGTGTAGCCCCCCTTATTGTTATTGTTGTACCCCTGTAACCCCCATATTGTTATTATTGTGCCCTTACATTATTATTGTTAGGCCGGATAGGATTACATTGTGGCCCCTTGGACTCCTATATATAGAAAGGAGGTTTTGTCATTTGTATCATCCAAGAATTGTTCATTCATGTAACGTATTGGAGGTTGCCCCCTCGAAGTGGCTTATTTCTAAGGCGTTGATATCTCTTTTCTTCTATTTTTGGAGCTGGTTTCACAACAGCTATAAGATGGCTGGATCAAAAGCTATTTCGTCTATCCAATTCTAAGATTTGGTTCTGAACAAGCTTTGCTCAAAGTGTAGGTTGAACTGGATATCTTGTAAGGTTGCAAGGCTTTCAGGGAGGGAACTTACTTTGTGAATAGGCCCGCTAATAGTTGGATTTTCAAATCTGGGAGTTTTTCTTAGGATTTTATCTAGATTGTCAACTATGGCAGGGGGATTTGGGTCAGGTTGAGATCTGGAAAAGATTCTTCTAGAAGCCAAAATTCAGACCCAAGGCACAAACAAGCTGAATATTTTTCAAAAACCAATCTGTAGTAATTACTTAAAACACATAGTATTTTGGCTCGGGTTTCTAAGTTCAAATGAAATATTAAGCCTCTCAATAATTCCCCAGTATGGTCACCATTATGTTGGCTCTCCATAATTTGTAATATTGGCAAGAAAAAATGGCAGAGGACAACATCAAACCACTTTGGAGTTTAGGACCTAGCCATCCTAGACTCAAAGAGGGCTCTCTCTGTTTTATGATTAAAATTGGTTAAGCTTGATGGCTATAATTGCAGATATTAGGCTAGTTATAGTGATGGGGGTTGTTTGTTTTATTGATTATGTGGTTGGACAGATAGGGCTGCAGAGGCTATTCCATTGGGCGATGGAGTCAAAGGCTGGAAAGGTACATCAAAATCAAGAGCAAATCACAGGGCAAGCTAATTGTGCTAAATGGATCTTAAGAGCTATATGAATTAAGAGGTGGAAGAAACAGTAAGGTTTAGTAGTGACTAAAGAGAATTAATAATTCTTTAATTATACATCAAGAGAAAACATTCAGATTGTAAATGCAGACAGAATTAAGGTGCTTTGACAACGAATCTTAATATAAAATTTCTGATTCACAATTAGATGAGCAGATACACAACAGAGAATACAATGGGAACATTTAAACAAAGAAGAAAAACATCACCATTTTAACACAACTAAAGAATCATGTATCCAGTCTTTGATTATCGATGTCCAGCTTCAAAAATTACAGTGCTCCAATAGTATTTCTTACAATATAGTTGCTAAAATATCCAACCTCTGCTAATGAGAAATATAGTAGTATTTAACTAACAACTATGTCGGTTTTCCCTAATCTACTATGGCAACCTTTATTTATTACAAACAAACTGAAATTAGACAAGTGTAGCCATGCAAGGCCCGAATAAAGAAATTTTTTTATGAACACTGCCTGTAGAAATTATTATGATAACTCTTCAAGAATGAAAAAATCAGGCGACTCTTCGTGAATCAACAAAGTGGCTTGGAGGTGGCTATGATGGTTTCGAAGAGGTAATCGATGGAGGCTTTGACATCTGGCTCTGTTCTACAGAAAATTGGCATTTAGTAATTAGTCTCGTGTAGTGTTGGCCACTTCTCATTGATTGGTGTCGGTGCTGGTGTGTCTTGTTGCCCCTTTAGTCTCTATTGTTCGATCTTTGCATAAATGCTCGACTCGACCCGTGGTGTCTTTTTGCTACCCGAGCCCTTTCGGTCGTGTTTACCCTTCTTTCTTCATAAAATGAAACTCAAACCATGTAGGCCCGACTTAACCTATTATGCATGCAAAACAGTGTGGAAAACTCATTTACCTGGACCTAAAATCCTTTGGGCATTTGCTCTAAAATACATCGCATCCACACCAACATTGCACTTCGCACGACATAGGACTTAAAATTTACCATTCGCACTTTAATCTTTAAAATTGTGACACGTGATTTGTGATCAAGCCCCACCGGGCATCGCACATCGCACGTCAATGTTTTTAAAATTTTGACTTGGAATCTAACTTGTAAAACTTGTGATGCGTGATCTGCGCTCTGGTCGCATTGCAAGTTAAATATTTTAACTTGCAGGGGTTAACTTTTAAATTTTGCGAAATGTGGGAAAGAGGGACCCACTGGCAAATGCGGCAGAGTTTTTATGAATCAGTGGAAATTATAAGGTGGTAAGTATTATGGAATTTATATGATATTCATATGAATTGCAACAACTTATGAAGCGAGAGCAGAGCTATAGAGGTGGGGTCAGTTTATTGCATCGCAAAACTAAATGGATAAACTTGCGGGCACGCACAATGGTAAGTCAAATGCGATGCGATATCACAATCGCAAATCGGCAATTGCAACATTTAGAGTTTAGTTTCCATGCCAAATATGTAAAGTTTGTGAAATGCGATGAGGGCCCACTTTTGACGACGATCGAGAATTGGGAAGTGGAACAAGGGAAAAGCAATGAAAAGGGAAAATTTAATTTTTTTCAAAGGAAAAATGAAACAGAAAGGAAAAGGAGGCGGGGATAGGGTCCCACATTAAATCGCATCAGTGGTTTTATAAGTTTTGGCATTTGATTCATAACACAACTTTGCGGCGGCGATATGCAATGAGGTATAAGGGGTCCCACCAAAGGTTTTAAATGGGTCTTGTTATATATATATATGATATAATGATAAGGTTTAATATAACATGACCGTTCATGGGTGGAGGAGCTTATAACTATAAAGTCCCAAAATTTATAATAAAATGGTTTATAAAGTAAGAAGCCTCGAAAAGTTATCTATGTGGGTTTTTGGGGGGATTTGAGTGGGATTCAGAGAATGGGAGACTATGGAGGAATGGAAGGGGGGAAAGAGGGTGAATGAATATGAAATGAAATGAGGGCAGAACTAAAGTTTGATCCCCACTATACCTTTTCAACAACACTTCCTTCCTTCCACTAGACGGAGAGGCAGATTGATTCCTTTGAAGTTATTTACAGTTAGGAGTTCCCTTTCTTTCTATGAAAATAAATGATAGCCATGGAATATTATTTTCAGTATGAAAAATATAAGAAGTAACCAATGACCTTGTGATACTATGAAATAAAGGAGTCTAACATGTCCATAAAATATTGTTTGTCACTTTGTCTGTGTGCATGTATTTTCTGTTTTAGATCTGAATCAGTGAAAGTTTGTTATGTGTTTACTTTGATGTTTTTCTGAAGATTTCACCATTAATAACTTGTTTAAGTAGGATAATTATTGTTGGGCTGTATTAATCACAGTTAAATGACTAAACAATACACATAAATTATCAATCCAGGGACGTCTTTTATTTCAATGATAGTTGCATTGTTTGTGCCGATACATCCAACCAGAAGCAAATCCAAATAAAGGAAATTGTTGCTAAAGTAAATGCTGGAAGTAAACCACCCATGCAGGAATAAAATGATCTACAAGACTGTAATCACACCTCAATTAATCTGTCCTAGCGCGCCACACAACAATTACCCAGCTGGTACCTATAATATAAAATGTGTAATAGCATATAAAACATTGGAATTGAAGCAGATCTTATTCACAGATAAAACAACAGCAACAACACTTCCACTGATACGTAAAAAAAAATAGAAATATGTATACACAACTACCTTAACCGCTTCAATCCCTGCTAAAGAGGAGGGCCCTTCCTCCCTAGCAGGGCGCAGGTAGAGAGAGAACTTTAACGAAACTAAATCAGATGATGCATGTAACAGCAACAACAAGATAACTTGTATCAATATGAGAAAAATTATAGAGCCAAAGTAATGTTATTCTCCGCTGACCTTTCGAACTCAAGGGCTGAGAACTATATAGTGGTTACATCTCAGAAAAACGAGGGATGGATCAGTCATGAGAATTTTATGATTCTCTTGTTGATCAAAATAGAATACATATGGTTACAACCACTTTTTAATAAAAGTCTGACTGGAAAATTATAGATTACAATCAAAACCGCCTAGAGGCTATTATCCAAAAATACAATACTTAATAACTTCTAGAACTATCATGATAAATCACAACTATAGCGTAACAGCTAGAGGACAGGTCAGCAACAGGAGTTGACGAGATCCAGTCAGCAGTACAGTTGTAACAGCAGTTCGTCAGCGGGTCTGTAACAACATGGTGTAACAACATCATGGTGTAAAAGCTCACTGTAACAACACACCTTTAACTGCTCTTGTACGCCTCGTGCTCAATATATTTTATTCTATAAATGACATCTGGAAAGATAACAAAAGACCATATATCTTCTCCAGACATTCATCCTTATTTAGTCATACAAAAGGCACGATACATCATAATAATTGATGAAATGGCAGAGTAATGAAAATAAGGTGAAACAACACAAGTTAAGATAGAATGGTAGGAAAAAGAGGCAAAGATATTCCCAATGGTTATAGTCATGAGGTAAAATAGGGGAAAAAAATGTAGGAAATAAGTGCAAAATTGGCACCCGACATCTCCCCCCAACTGAAGCACTTGCATGTCCTCATGAAAAATCTCATCTCTCGTGGGAATATCTTCAGTGCAGGTCAGTGAGATCATAAGTGCCAGCTGTATCTTCATCTGCAGGTTTGTACCCCTGATTAGCGATCAACTTCCATATGCAGGACTTTGATTCATACTTGTTCAATTCATAATTGCTTTGATAATCCTCAATTAGCAGCCAGATCAAAGGGAACTTGAATCTTAACCCGAGCCACAAAGCACCAAGGGTTTGTACTGTATGTGCATATGTTGGTACATTTGTAACAACCACCACAAAATTCTAGAATGCAAATGGGTCCCCCTTCAGCAGCACAACACTGCTGGCTTCCGTGTGTTTCAAGCACCCAGTCAAGGCTCAACTCTTCATCAGTGAGAACTGATTGAGAAAAAATTTCACAATCCTTCTTCTGTAAGTGGCAGCAGGTTCCCTTATCCCAGTAGTACTCAAAATTCTTCTAAATTACCGCCTTAAGTTGGCGGTCCGTCCTGGTACTATCCGGATCCATAATTCCATATTCTCTTCATTAGCATCCATATATTTGGTGGAAAAATGCCACTCAATCTGATTCTTCATGAAGGAAACAAAAGCTCATAACTGTAGATCCCCTATATAGGAGAATATCGTCACCAACATTTGCATACTCACATGCTCGCAAATGATATTGTGTAACAATAACTCACACAACAGGATTTTCACATCAAAATCGGAGGCACGAAAGACATCTAATAATGTGTGAGTGGAAGAACATAGATAGGGTCTGTCCTCCATAACATCTTTCATTTGGAACAAGAAGTAGCGTTCCCATAGAAAAATGGGGTAGGATGGGGAAGATTGCCTGCACCCCAGCAGATTGAGGGCAAGATCATGAAGATTTTGCTTATCCATGGTAAGATCCTGAACATGCTGTTGTAATAGCAGCAGTTGTTCCTCCTGCTTCTTCAGAGCTTCCTTCCTCTTATAATTCTCCCATTCTTTCTTCAACTCTTTTGTCATCCAACTTTCATGTAGGGTGTCTATCTCCCTATGATGTTCTTTCAGAAAAATCGTCCCCTCCCGAAGGGAGATTTCTTCTGATTTCCTCTTCTGTAATTTAGAAATTAACAATATTTTCTTAGAACTTTATCCCAAGATGGGACCCGAAATTTTTCTACATTCAATATCAACATCAATAATGGGTGTAATAGCCTCTACTTAATGGGTCTGCTCCACCTTAGCTGCTAGTTCTTGTGTAACAAAAGTTTCATCAGTGCGTTCTTGTGTATTAGCCCCTTCATTTCCACCTAGAGTAGCCTCTGTGTCCATTGTTGTTTCTTCTGTAACAGCAGTGGCTTCCACAGGTTCTTGTGTGTTGGCCCCCAAGTCAATTACTATAGGAGGCTTTGCTTTAACTGATGGTTCTTGTGTAAGAGCAGTATCCTTAGCAAGTTCTTGTGTAACAGCCTTCTGCAGTTTTGTTTATGTTTCAATTGGGCTGGTGTTTTCCCCACATAACTTATATCCTGGTACTGTTAGTTATTAAAAACATGTCATGCATACAAACAACAAGATTTCCTTCCCCTCAGATAGTCTTTGTTTCAATTCTTCATTTTCCTTTCTTAGATTTTCAAGTTCTAAAAGCAGGACATGAGTTTCGTCCTTACTTGATGAGGAGGGTTCTCTTTCTACTTCTGATACTTCTACTTCTGTCTGCTTTTCGGCTGTGGGAAAAGGTTCTATGGGAAAATTAACTTTCACCCTCCATTTTAGCCGTCTATCCCCAATTGGTTCATCAGGGGGTTCTCTCCCAATTCTAACCTTAGCAGGCCGAGTTTGGGTTTCAACTTTTGCCTGAATTCCTCTCGAAGTTGCAGCCTATTTTCCCTGGCTTGTCCTCGACCCCTTTCGCTTGAATTCTTCCTATGTGCTTCCTTTCTGGCTTAGAGAATCTAGCATGATCAATTTGATGAGTCCGTGATTGATCACACATGCTTCCGGATGTGTTTTTGTCTTTACTGTCGCTGCCATATGCTTAATGTTCCCCAATAGGTAGAATGGAAGGTTAATATTTTGCTAGTGTTGAAGGTGATTTAGTAGAGGGAAGTGATAATTAAACATTATCGTGGATCTTCCCTCACAAGTGATGTATTTTATTAAACCCAAGGCGACATCTTCCCATGGTTGAGGGAGTGATAACCTGTCAATTCCTCTCCCTTTCTTCTCAAAATTTTCTTCTCCTTCTAGGAAGTCTTCTTTCAAGGAGGGGTCATTGATTTTTCTGTTAAACGACCTCCATCCCTCTACTAGAAATGTAGTTACTCGGGAAATTACTTCTTGTGTCACCTCAATTTGCAAGCCCATGACTCGGGTCTGGTTGTTATTCAAATTCAGAGCGAATTTGATTGGAACCGCCTCGTCCGAGCCTTCCAGCTTTTGGAAGTACTCAATCCACCTAACGTCTCTGGATATTTGGTAGGCTTCTGGACAATTCTGCAAGCCGTCCATAGAATCCAGCTTGTGCCTAACCACTGCTCCACCCATCTTGCTGTTGTTTCTGAATTCTCTTCTTACTTCTCAACCCACTGTAATGTCACTACACTACTTACTTCTTCTCGGCATCTCTGCTTATCCCAGATAACGAGTTTGAAGTGGGGATACAAGGCTTCAGTCGAAGACGTCGATAGGAGGTGACAGAATTTGCGAATTACCGAATCGTACCTCACACAACTCTTCATAAATGTCCAGTTATGGAAAGTAATGGGTTCTAAGTACACACGCTCTTTCCAACTGGATTTAGTCATCATTGGCAATTGTGATATTAATTGGGTGCATGCAGATTTGATAACGGTTTATGACTACAGATTTTTTCAATGATTTCAAGATATATCCCCCCTTGCCTTAATGGTGATGGCTGCCCACGGTCGTCATGAGAATATCATTACTTTTTCCATTAATCACCAAATCATAAAGGATGATGTTACCTTTTAGAGGACATAACTAAAGCGATGTGGAGGTGGATTTCGAATTGGCGGCGTATTGCTTGTAGGGCTCGTGGCGGTCGCATTTGGCTAGCACAATTATTTTTGTTATGCAACGAAACATGAGAAACAATGTTCATGGATTTCGACTGTTACATGTGTAACAGCCAAGAAAACCTTAAGCTTATTCTTAAAAAAACATAATGATTAGGAGAAATCGATATAGAAAAAAAAAAAACTAATAATAAAAAAAAATTAAAAATAAATAAATAAATAAATAAAATAAATAAAAATCATCTTATAAAATATATCAGGAAGGAAGGATGATGTTTTAGGAAGGGAAAAAAATAGGTGTAATAGCCGCCACAGGAGTGGTTTTCAGCTATTATAAACTGTCTAACTGTGCCCCGGAAAGAGGTTTTCACAGTTAGATTTATTATTTTTGTTTTACTTTCTTTTGTTGTTGTTGTTTTATATATATATATATATATATATATAGGCGTAATAGCTGCCACAAGGGTGGTTTTCAGTTGCTGCACTTATAGGAATTTCAAATTTCAGGTTGCACAAGGGAATGTTCCCCTGCTGTTGTAACATGAAGGTCGGTGTCCACGGAAATGTTAACAAATGATTCTTTCGAAGTGGGTTGATGATATAACCTTATACGGTGCCCATTAACTAGTAACTGTGTCTTAGCATTGTCGATGGTGACCAATTGTATAGTCCCATTGTCAAATATCGTGTCTACTTCATAAGGACCTAGCCATCTGGTGGAGAGCTTGCCTTTGAAATCCTTGAACCTTAAATCATACAAAAGATCCCAATATCCTTTCTAGAACTTCTTCTTCTTAATAAACCCATCATACCATCTAACTCTTGGCTGCTGAATGATCTCTGTCTATTGAATACCAGCCAACCGTTTCTCTTCCAACTCATTGAGCTGATTCAATCTTTATGTCTGTGTTGTACTTAAGTCCAGGTAGACCTGCAATGCTATTCTTAATATCTTTATCTCGAACTCTATGGGTAATAGAGGATTCTTACCATACAACAGCTCATATGGTGAGAAGCCTTTAGTGTTTCTCCATGTTGTTCTGTAAGCCCATAGTACCTCTGGAAGTTTCTCGGCCCAGTTTCTTTGGTGTTGGCTACTATCTTTGTTAAGGTTCCCTCAATGACTTTATTGGTACTTTATACTTTACCATTTTCTTGTGGGTGATAAGATGAAGTGATTATGTGATGAATTCTATACTTTTCAACCAGCTTCTTGATCAAATGAGATGTGAACTGAGACCCTCCATCTGTCACTATCTCTCTAGGTATCCTGAAGAAAACAAAAATATCTTCAAACAAGAATTTTGAAACAGCCTGCTCTGTTTCTCTAATTAGTGCCTTTGCTTCAACCCACTTTGTGACATAATCGGTGCAGACCAATATGTATGATTTTTACTGTGATGAATGATTAATTGGCCCCACAAAGTCCAGGGCCCATTTTTCAAATGGTTTTATCACTATCTGAGTCTGTAACAACATCTCATCTGATTTTAGAGGCTATCCCATCCTCTGGCAGCTATCACATCCCTTCAAAAACTTCTTGGCATCCTGGAATATAGTTGGCCAGTAGTATCTTGTTGAGAGTACTTTATATCCCGTTCTTTTGTCAGCGAAGTGCCCTCCATAGGGTTCCTCATGAAAAGCCTTCAAGATCTCAAATACCTCATCTTCTCTAACACATAGCCTAATCTGAAAGTATGGGCCAGTGTGATAGAGATTGCCTTCTATCCAGGAGTAGGTAGCACTCTGTTGTATAATATTCCTCTTTTCTTTGGAAGATAAATAGTGTGGGAATTTCCCTGCAGCAAGGTAATTGTATATATTTGCATACCATGGTGAGTGAGTAGAGATGGAAAAAATATATTCATCTGGAAAATAATCCTCAGTGGCAGTGCAGTCATCACTTATAGTTAATCTAGAAAGAAAATCAGCAACTACATTATCCTTTTCGGGTTTATCTAAAATAGTAATATCGAATTCCAGTAACAAAAATAACCATCGTGTAACTCTACCATTAGTAACATGTTTGTTCATCAAAAATTGAATTGCAGCATGGTTAGTGTGTACAAATACCTAATATCCAATGATGTAGTGCCAAAATTTGTTGATAACATGCACTACTACTAGGAATTCTTTCTCAGTCATAATGTAGTTGAAATATGCTGGAGTTAAATTCTTGTTGACGTAATAAATGGTGTAAGGTTTATTCTCCTCCAACTGCCCCAAAACAACACCCACAACTATGTCGGATGCATTTGTAGTGATATGGAATGGAATTCTCCAGCTTGGTCCTTGTAAAACAAGTGTTTTTGTTACATAGTTATTTAAATTTAGAAAGGCCTGCTCACACTTCCTTGTCCACACAAATTCCACATCTTTCATGAGAAACGAAAACAGACGAGATGCAATATTTGAAATTTTTTATATAAATCTCCTATAGTATCATGCATTTCCCAAAAAACTACGTACCTCTTTCGGAGTCTTAGGTGTTGGGATTTTCGAGATTACCTCAATTTTGTAGGATCTACCTTGATTCCATCTGCCAAAATGAAATGTCCCAGCACAATTCCCTCGGTCATCATCATGTGGCATTTCTCCGTGCTCAAAGAAACATTAGTTTGTTCACAACATTCCAACACTTTTTCTAGATTAGCTAATGTTGTCTCACAGGCATCCCCGTAGGGTGTAAAATCATCCATAAATATTTCAAGGCAGTAATTCAAGAGATTGGAAAAAATATCCAATATTTCCCTCTGAAAAGTTTTTGGTGCATTATAGAGGCCAAAAGGAAGGACTCTGTATGCAAAAGTACCACATGGGAAAGTGAAGGTTGTCTTGTCTTGGTATTTCGGGGCAATCTGTATTTGATTATAGCCACTAAACCCATCTAGGAATTTTATTTTTTTTCCTAGAGAGAGTATCTAGGACCTGATCAATGAATGGTAAAGGAAAATGTTCCTTTTGAGTAGCCTTGTTAAGCTCTCTATAATCTATATAGAATCTCCACTTGTCGTTCTTTTTTGAAACTATGACAAGCAGAGACACCCACTGGCTATCAGAAATGGGGTAGATGAAATTAGCATTAAGGAGTTTCTGCAATTATTCTTTCACTATTTCCTTAAGTGTGGGGTTCATTCAGCGCTATGGTTGTCTAACTGGTTTGTAATCCTCTTTAAGATAAATACAATGAGTGCATAGGCCAAGATGGATTCCTTTCATATCCGTATAGTTTCATGCAAATGCCTTTTTATATTTTTGTAATAGCTATATCAACAATTTGTTTTGTTTAGTAGTCAGGTTAGGATTGATGTTTAAACATTTCCCTGGTTCAATTTCAATAGGATTGCTGATAGTATGCGGAGTGGTTTTCAAATGTTCAATAATTGCATCATCTACCTCATCTTCTTCCCCCAGATCTCTAATGGAGGCAACATAGAGTGAATTACTAATAAAACCATTAATGATATCATCATCTGCTTCATCCTTAAAGTATTGTGCTTTTCCAAGCATGAGGAGAGGTAGGGAAAGATTAGATTCAGGTTCAAATTCATCCCACCAGGGACTACCCAAATCCATGTGAGGTTTTGCTGGGGGGTAAATATTTAGGTTCTGAGTGGTCTTCCCATCTGAGATCACCATAGATCCAGACCTAAATCTGATATATGCATTTGCAATGGCTAGCCACGGTCTTCCCAGGATTAGAGGATGACCCCCTAGGTTGGATTTGGTTTGTAAAATGAGAAAATCAGCCAGATAATTCCAAGAAGCCACAGTGATAACCACATCTTCTATCATTCCCTCGGGCTTTACATGGGACCTATATGCTAATTCAAGCACTGTGGGTGTAGGTCTAAGTCCATGAAGCCCTAAGGAGATAAATAGGTCTTTAGTCGTGACATTAATGGTTGCCCCTAAATCAATCAAAGTATTGGTTATGGGTTGATCGTCAATATGGACAGTTGCTGTAGGATTCCCTGGGTCATTATATTTAGTCAACAAAGGCTAATCAATCATGATATAGGACAATTTCCCCATGAAATGGATAGTAGCAGGGTATTTAGTTTTTCTTCCAGGATTTTTGACGCATAGATCCCTCACTATTTTAGTATAGATAGGTACTTCCTTAAGAGCCTGTAACAACAGAATCCACACATACACTTCAGAGGTTGTTGGCGGGGTTAAATTTCTGAAGATTTAGAATTTAGCCTAAGCACTAGGTGACAAAGAGCGGGAGGAGATTAGCTTCTCAGAGTGTTTCTAGCCAAAGAAAAATGCAGATCGATCAGAGGATCAAAGAGAAATTTTTCTTTGTTGATTTATCAGACTTCCAAGAGAGGAGGTCAGTTGTCAGAGGGAGCAGAGGGTGCTTGTTTCGCCCAGGACCCTAGATCCAAATCTCTAGTATAGAGAGGAGGTGTTCCGACAGATTTGCTGAGAAGATTTCACCTCACGGACTACGTGATCAGGATAGGTTGGAAATCGTGTCCAACTTTATGGTCTGGAAGGCCAAGATCCTGGTAGTCATGGAGGCATACGGTCTAAGAGAACATGCATAAAAATTCTCGGCCACGTCGACAGACGCAGATCTCCTGAAGAAGCATGAGGAAGCGACACATGCCAATTGCTTCATAATGGATGGAGTTAAGGATCATATAGTTCCACATATAGCCATGAAGAAAATATCTCAGGATATGTGGAAAGCCTTAACAACCCTATATGAGGGGAAGTCTATCCAGAGGATAATGCTTCTGAAGAATCAACTACGGTCATTCATGATGATCAAGGGAGAAGAAATCTAGCCATTCCTCTTCATGTTACAAGCAATCAAAGATCAGTTGTCTGCCATGGGTGCAAAGGTGTAGGATGATGTGATGGTAAGAAGTGCACTCAATGCAGTCATAGAGGATTGGGAAACTTTTGTCCAAAGTGTCTTGGGCAGAGCGGACCTTCCCAAGTGGGACAGTATGTGGGAAATTCTTCGTCAAGAAGAACTCCGCCAATTAACCGAGGCAGTACAACATGGGGTCAATTAAGGTGAAGAAGATGCAACCTTGGCATCAAAGAGGCAATAGGGGAAGAAGAAGCATGATCTATCCAAGATCAAGTGTTTCTAGTGAGATGAACTAGGACATTTCGCCAACAATTGTCCTCAAAAGAAAAAGGATAAGGAAGGTTCTACTTCCAAGGTTGTTGTGGAAGATGATGGTTCAGAAGATGACGTAGCCATGAGCACTCATGAACCACGAATGTGGGGCGACATGGATCCGTAGAGCAACTATAGCATGGGGTGGGGTCCTTCGATGGACATAACAATGCCTTTTTCTGCCACTCAACAATGAATAACATTTTAGGTGTTCCCATGATTAGTTAACACAACCACTTTATTTTATTTTATGTAACCAATAAATTTCAAGGTTTATGCGAGCTAAAATACCTAATAAAAGATATAAGGAAATTAGGGGTGCCACTTGAGGTGGCTCTTGAGTGGGTTCATCTTAGAGAGGAGTGTAGCTTCTATTGATTCCAAATTGAGAGTGGGTTTTCTATATATTTCCTTAGGGTGTTTAGTTTGGGATACATAAATTTGAAATAACATGTGTTCCTTACATTTTCACCCTAGAGAATATATCTCATCACAATTATAAGAAATTTTGAGCCATTAGTATTCTACCATTTTTGTTGGGGAAAATTTTTCGACTTTAAAGGGCTAAGAAAGAGGAGAAATGACCATATATACCATATGAAAACTATGATGGGAAATAAATGAGGGATGTTTGACCTATGCTATTACCACTATCTATGCCTTTAGATATAACTAGGTGGCTTCCCGCTAGTTAGTAAGATGTTGCATTATGACTTATGTTGTAATTTGATCGTTAAGACCATCAATGAAAAATTCTTCAAAAAGAAGGAGTCAAGGCCTTTGTGCAAATTTCAATTTGCTCAAAAGCTACTATAAAATATTTGATTATGCTTTTTTGATGCAATTTGGTTAATCCACCCATGTAGTGAATGGATTTTTCATATCCATAGCAATTAGCCTTCACAACTTGGCTCCAATAAATATAATATCCATAGGATTTCTTATGCCATTTCCACCATTTCCATCTTTTTATGTCTAGGTGATATTCCTACTGTAAGTTTTATCATGTCATCACTAATTCCATTAAGGAATATATGGTGTTCTCTCTTAGTAACCCAATTGTTGGGATTAAACCAATCAAGCTTATTCACTAGTACATATGGACAATTTTCCAACATTGTTATGACAATGGTTCGATGAATTAACATGTGTGTTTTAGTGAATTTGATTAGGAGTGTTCATCAAAATGGTTTTGTCGCATCGTCGAGTATTATATCGTGTTATCATATGTTCGATGCACAAAATTGACACATGGAAATTATGGAGTAATTTAATCACATTGAACTTTTGAGGAGCATGGCTACTGGACCTTCAGTGAAAACATTTAGCTTTTGTGCATTTGACAAAAAAAGCTTCCACGTGGCATTTTGGGGGGAGGGGCTAGGGTCTAATCCGCCACTTGTTTTTTTCCATATCATCGCTCTGGACTACCATAACTCCAACAATAATAGTGTGTTTTCATGCATTGAACACATAAAATGAGCCTATTTGTCGAAATGTATGTGATATGGTGTGCAAGCATCATTGGAATAGAGACTAAGGGGTGGGGATTTGTGACACAAAAAAGGGGTTTTTTTCGTTGGAAATTCATTGGTGACATCAAAGGTACGACAATAGAAATATAAAAAAATGAATTGTTATTGTACATTATAAGCCATGCTTATGATGCATTGGAATTAGGGCCCTTGACTAGATTTTAGGCACATGCATGTGTGGTAGATGTCTTGCGTAATTTCATTTTAAGTATTTGTTTCCACCACAGAAAATTGTCCCTCATGGAATATGGATCTACCTTCATTTGGTCATTGCATTAATCCCCTATAAAATTTTGATACAATTTTATATTTTCAAATGCAAATGTCAATAATGATGAAGATTCAACTTTTGGTCCTTTAACTAAAAAGTTAATCAGACAATATTTAGTAATGCTTAAATGAAAGTCAATGCTTGAACTTCATTATTAATGGATTACACTATAAGGGTTTGAGATTTTTGTTAAGGTATACCCACACTTTATGATAAGAATATATGTATTCTATGAATATTTCAGAAGAGGACTATGCTCCAATTCGATCATAGTGGACAACTTGGATATAATCATTGCTAGTAGGATGTCTAGATAAAAATTGTCAAAACTTAATTTGTTGAAGCATCACAAGTAGGGTGTTTATTTCCTAAGGTAGGGTGTGCATTTCATGAGGCATGGAGTGCATTTCCTAAGATAGGGTGTGCATTTCTTGAGATAGGGCATGTATTTCCCAAGGCATGGCATGAATTCATAAATTGGTATGGGAATTTAATGGATATAAAATCATAGAAAGATTTCGACATTCATAAATAGGCATAATATGTAAAATCACAAGCAGTGAAAAAAAATAGTCGATACTAAAGTTTCAATTGATAGGTAGGATGAATTTAAAATTCCAAATCTAGAATAATCTATCTGAAGCATGTGTTGGGTGAGTTCCTTCGATAATTATTCTTGATAACCCCCTATGGCCTCTTCATGAGGATATCCTTTTTCCTTTTTCAATGCACTAGGCACTTATCTTGGCATTCATTGGGTTTGAATGGTATGGGCACCCTATTTCACATGTTTTCTACTCCCTTTCATAATTTTGGTCAAGATTTTTATCAACCTTCTTTCCTCTTGATTGCTCTAAGTTGTTTTGTCATATTGTTGCATTGGGGGTGACTTGTGTATCCTTCATAGCCCGAATTTACATTCCCTTATATT
This sequence comes from Pinus albicaulis, assembly GCA_034641835.2. Lineage (NCBI taxonomy): Eukaryota > Viridiplantae > Streptophyta > Pinopsida > Pinales > Pinaceae > Pinus > Pinus albicaulis. The sequence continues at coordinate 958,705,164 of CM076575.1, forward strand.
TTTGTTCCATCATGTCCCTCTTCTATGGACCCCCCTAACATTTTTCATTTTCTTGTTAACCACTCTTTTCCCAACGATAATGTGGCATAGAGTTGCACCTTCATCTAAATTTTTTCAATCATACTACAGGTATCTATCAATCAAATTTTGAATTCCAACACCTAAACGAGGAGTTGGATCCACTAAGGCACCTTCAAGCTTCCTAGACTCAAGATCATGACCACCAAATATTGGCCATCTACAATAGTTTATCAACATATGAAGTAAATATTTTTTTATTGAAAAAAGAAAACAAAAGGTTGAATCACAAAATAGCTTAGATGGTCTCTCAGTGTCACCAAACATATTCTCAAGGTTCTAATGCAAGGATGGGATAGGATTCAATAGATCGAGAGTTTATGAGGCAAGGAAAAAACATGGATACTCTAGAACAACTCATAAGAGATAACCCACCAATCAATTTAGATATGAAATTGTAATAGCTGAAAATTTTTAAGTGTTTTAAAATTATGCAGTTCTCCTCAAGAATAATTATGTCAAAATTTTGTAATGGACAATGCTTATCAGGAAGTTAAATTCCTTCAAGCTCCTTTTTTGCATAAGGAGGGCTGAAAAGTACAAAATTTTTTTAATGGAAAATGATGCAAATTGGCAGGAAGTCAAACCACATCACATTTGTGAGTATCTTGTGTGTGTGTAGATATGTTATCCTTGTGGAGGATGGTTGTAAATATTTTGTTTACATGAGTAGATATTATCTCATCACACCAAAGTCAGAGCATCATGCATGCACAATTGATCTTGATCATTTTGGACATTTGAATGATTTGTAAAATGAATAAATAAGGAATAAATAAAAACATAGTCACTTAAAATGCTATGATTGCAATGTATGAAATACATGGATGTGGCAAGGAGGCAATTGAAATATTTAAACAAATGGAACATTCCACCTCAAAACCAAACAACATTGTATTTATTAGTTTTATCTCTACATATTCCCACATAAGCATAGTGGATGAGGGTTGTAAATATTTTGATCATATGAGTGAAATTTATAGCATTACACCTTTATTGGAATATTGTTGTTGTATGGTTGAACTCCGTGGCTAGGAAGGATGTTTGCATGATGCAAAGTGAGAAGTGAAGACGAGGATTTGTTCCATAAGAAAAAATGGAAGGGAAACAAAAGAAAATGTTGTTAAATGTGTAGCTTTCATTGGGAGTTAAAGAATATTTTTTTAGATGTTGTTGAGTGAATGAAGTTCTTATATCTACATTTTAATTCAGTATATAATATATTTATCACATAAATTTATTCAAACTACCTTCGCTAGTAAAGGTAGCCAGTGTTCTTATTTACAGAATAAATTATAAAGTCTTATTATCTATTAACTTTATTCCAATGAATGCTAATAGTATATCCATAGTACCACATCAACCAATGTGAGTTTTTAATAAGGGTATGAATTAAACATCATAGATTCCCTTCCTACCAATGTCTATAGACAATAATTATAGGATAATCCTCTAACATATGGGAAAATGAATTTGATGAATATTTCATAAGAAAACTAGGTTCCAATTCGATCATAATGGAAAACTATGGACAAATTCATTGCTAGTAGGATGTCTAGATCAAGCTTGTCAAAAGTTAAATTTTTGAAGCATAAAATGTAGTGTGTTCATCTAATAAGGCAGAGCATGAATTTCCTGAGGCAGGGTGTGCATTTCCTAAGGCAAGGCATGCATACTTGAGTCATGGTGTGACTTTTCTAAGGCAGGGCATCCATTTCCTAAGATAGGGCATGCATTTCCTGAACCAAAAAAAACTGAAAAATGGTGTGCTCAAACAACATCACATTTGTATTTTATCTACATATATACATGTAGATCAATTTTAATTTTTCAATTTCCCAAGGGCTATATTCTTCTACCTCTCACTTTTTCTTTCTTTTCATGATCCGTAATTGAGTTATTTATTCCAAATTTTGGACTTCCTGAAATGAGCATTAACCTTTGAAGTCTGCCCACTCAAATTTTTGTGACACTTGAAAGGACCATTCACCCCAAAAATTGGTCCACCCAAAGTTCCATGGCACTCACTTTACTTATAAAGTCCCGCAACACTCATTTTGCACCACTAATTTCAGACTCCTTGAAATGAGAATTTATATTTGCAGTTCACATGCTCGAAGTTTTGTGGTCCTACCTTACACCCGAAGTTCTGTAGCACTCATTTTTCACGACTTTGACATAGTCATATTTATATATGATAATCATGAACCTCATTCATGTCATCTTGTAATTCTAAAGTTTCAAATTTCCATTGATTTTCAATGTATACAACATCAATAGACTCTAGTTTCAACACTTAGCCATTTTATGACTTCGAGTAATATGCCCTACACGTCCTCACTCATGAGTAATCCAAGTCATTCATCCATGTCATCATCCACATATCATTCTTCTCACCTTGAACCCACCAAAAGGTATATTTTTCAAGGATCATTGAAGTCTCCAATACAATCCGATCTTCCATGGCATGCCCCAATAAGATATCATGGGTGATAAATATCCTCATTCTAATCCTCCTACGAACAGTTAATGTGGTTATTGCATTAATAAAGTGATATGGAAATCCAAAGTCTTGATAGTAGTAAGAAATGACACCTCCTTAATTTAGCTAGACTTCCTCCCATGTGTTAGTCTCTTTCTCTAGTATAATGTCATATTCAACCACATTTTCTAAAACTAAACAAGCACATCTGTGAAGCAAGAAATTAGAAAAATTAAATTCATTTTCCAACTCATGATACATTTGGAAAATTAATAATTATATAAAATTATTATTTTCTCGAGAGTGAATAATATACATAAGAAAGATTAGGATAAAGATTACAGAATACGATTGATCCTATAAGCTTTATCTCTAATCTATAAATTACCTTTTGACTCCCACAATATTTCATTGCTCAACCTTCAAAGTGTCTGATTACCATCTACGATACTCCTAATATGTCAACCTTCTTTTAATGCACATTTTTTTTTCTCAAGATACCAAGTCGATACAAACGACATGTGCCCAGCCAAAAATCTCTCTTGAGTAAACCCAAGAGAAAATTTATTTGGTGGCATTGTTATTCCAACATATTCGAAAGGAATGGGAGGAATTGGGAAGATTATTATGTCCCCTTGAGTTTATGAGTGGGTTGTGGGAGGTTATCACCTCACCTCAAGCCAAAACCTTCCCTACTACATGTCTTTTTGTGTCAAACAATATGCACCCTCCATTGTGCACTCAATGTTATATACGCCATGATATACGCCATTTAAATCCAATGGTGTATATCCCAACCTATGTAGAATTTGATATACTTGAATGGGTTCATATTTTTTACCATATTGTAGGATTTTAAGCCCTCGAAATTCATATGGGTTACAGGATTTCTCATAGGCCAAAAGACATTGCAAAATCTGGTCTAACTAAGTTAACCATAGATAAGGGAGGAGATGTATAATAAAGCTTCATGGATTTGTGATAAAAAATCATCCTAGTTTCCCTAACTTCACCCCTTCCCTATGTTTGGAATCTATGCTAATATTAAGCTCTAAATATTACTATTGAACGGGTCATGCAAATAAAGGCACATAACATTAGGGGAATTTTGAGGTCTAAAATGGGCCTCCTAAAAAAAATAATATAATAATAGTTAAAATAATAAAATAAGACATGAGTTTCTAAAGTAAAAGAAATGAAACTAATTTTTTATTGTATTTTTGGTTTATATCCTTTTACGTTCACTCAAATTTCAAGAGTAGAAACTCGTTGGAAAGGAAACTACATTTTTATTGTATTTTCGGTTTATATCCTTATATGTTTACTCAAATTTCAAGAGTACACACCCATTGGATGAGGAATTAAATTCCACATCCATTTAGTACCTACTTTGAATACTTATGAGTAGATATACATTGAAAATAAAATAAAAAATAAAACAAAAAATTGTGTTGAACATGCTTTTTGGTGTTGGATCCATTCCAAAAATTTGGGAGGACTCTACCAATGAGGATGAAATTTGGGAAGACTCTTCAGAGACTACAATATTTCTTCTTCACCTTGAGGAACAAAAAAGTTATTGTACCCATCAATAATAGTACTTCCCAGCAGATTGTACAGAGTTTTTATCCAACCTCCCCTCATCAATACTAGTGATCCTTGAACTATCTTACAAGTATCTTTCCCGAATGTTGTATTTGCACCTACATCATTCATCTTGCTTACAGTAATTAGATTTATGTCCAATCCTGGAATGTGCAGAACACACCAGGGAGTGTTCTAATCATTCCACCTATCAAATTCAACTTTAATTTTCCTTGTCTTATGATTCCAATATTCCTATCATCATCCAAGAAGACACCATATTTTTTTCGTACTCACAGATCCACTCCCTATGGGGATTCATATGGAAGGATGCACCTAATTCAATCAATGTTGCCTCATGATCTATATGTGTACTTGAAGAAGCCAAGTACACATCCCCACCTTCAACTGAGATGGGTTTTTCCTCTGTAAAATAAGCATCATCATATCCCTTTCCTTTCTCGTGAGTTTTAGATCTATAATCTTTGTTGTAGTAAGTGTCCTTCTTTTTCTACATTTCCAAATTAACATACATTTACAATTTTTCCTGGAGATTTAGATCTCCCACTTAAGAACTTATTTATATTTATACTCTAGGAGTGTCCTCTTATAGGTAAGCATCTCCATTCTATCTCTACATGTTTTTCCTTCTCATCTCCTTTGACAACAAGGATGAGACTATTGTATGAAATTTCAAGTTAGTTTCATTAATACCTATGGAAACAACCAAACTATCCCATGACTTTGGTAGAGAACATAACACGCTAATGTGTTTATCCTGATTCGAAATATTAATATCAACAAACAATAAATGACTTCCCACATCCTTGAAGGAATTCTGATGCTCTGTCACTAAGTCGCCATCCCTCATCCTCAGGATATATAGCTTCTTCCGCGAAAATAAAAAATAAAAAATAAAAAATCAGCGACTTAAATTGATACAAAGTCCCTAACTTTTCATACAAATATTTTGTTGTAGCTTCTCCTAAAACATTCAGTAGCACTGAATCCGAGACACACAACCATATTATGCTCTTTCCCTTCTGATCCAACTTAGTCCAATATTTTTTTGACATTTTTGTTGGTATAGTACTTGGATCCACAACGATCCACAAAAATTTATCCATCAATAGATCCTCCATATTGAGCTTCCACAACTCAAAACTTTAATCGTTGAATTTGAGTCAATCTCTATCTTTCCATTGTTCGCCATTTCCTTTCACCACACGAATCGATCTGACAGATCTCCCACTGTAACAGGGTCTACCATAGGCTCGAGCAACAAACTCGTTCATTGCAGGGTATCCCCTTGAAGCTAAAACTGCTTTGATATCAAATGAAGGTTTTAACCTTGTACAAATAATACCTAAAATTTAATTCTTATATATATATACACACACACACACACACACACACACACAATGGTGAGAAAAAAAATATAAACAAAGATTTTCTCTTGGAACCAAAAAAATGGAAAAACCATATTATTTTTCATTTTATTCTTTTGAATGTTACAATACATTATAAACACGTTGAAGCATTCATAAACCCACAATTCATTAACTTTGGATTAGAACATAACAATAGTTCCTTTACCAAATCTACAAAACCATGAGAAAAACCATCATGCATAAAGCCATGCACAAAATCATGGGTGGGTCCACCAAAAAAAAATAGTGGTGTTTCCCCAAACCTCATACAAGGGGGCTACCACCCCTCCATAACCCTTCAAGAAGGGTGTCTATCACCCCACTATGACCACCTTTCCACGCCTGATTTGGGGCTAGTCATGCAAAGAATATAACACACACCCAATAATGACAAATCCCAAGCAACTATGCTAACATCCACATAATGTATATATTATGAAAGAAAACAAAGAAGGTTTCAATGTTTGATGTAATGGACGAGATATACTCCTTTATTATTATGAATCCAAGGTAGTAATTTGTTGATTAAATGATTTATAGGCTTCTACATTAAATTTGTACCAATGGTTTTATTCGAACTAGACAAAAAATTGAGAAGTATACCATTTCCAAAATTATTTTTATGATTCGATTTCACAATCTTACTGATTACTAATAAAATCTTAAAGAGGGCCCCCAGTTCTAGGAAAGAGTGGTCTTTGTGTTACCCCAAAGTTCCTATAATTTAACCATCCAATATGTATGCGATATAAACAAATATTTGGGTATATCTCCTATTTTTTGTTGATATACTTTCCAAAGTTATCAATTTTTGAAATCATTAAGAATACTATTGATAAATTTTTAAATACTAATATAAAATAAATTAATCTTCATCTTGGTCCTTTTTACATATGTTGTATTTGTGTGAAGATCAACTTTGGTAATTATTAGAAGGCTTTATTTGGTTAGAAATATATGTATATATATATAAAGTCTTATACTTCAAAAGAAAAACTCCTGATAAATGTAAGAATTAGAATATGGAAATAAAGAATTCTAGTGTTGGATTTGTCAATAAATGAGACATTTGCGAAATATATATCCTCAAGAAAAAGTTTATCCTAAAAGTAAAAATGGAAATAAAGTAAAACCTAAAGGATGATAATCATTTAAGGAACATCTATTAAATGATGAAGAGTAGTTGAATGTTGGGAAAATGAATAGAATTGTGAATTAGAAAAGGAAAACCGTAGATGCATAGAAGTGTGGCTTGATGTTCAACGATGCTCTCTACCATGCATAGAGAACAAGATAAAAATAATTAAACAACGCCGAGAGAAAAGAAGAAAATTCAATCTTACACAAGTGGCATGAGGTTAAAATGAAGAATCATGTTGTGAGGTTAAAATAAAGAAAGAGAAAATATTGGATCAAAATCTTTTTTCAAGGGAAAAAACATGAAATATGCATTAATAGATAGTGTTAAAAATTGTCTATAAAAATTAAAATGTAATTTTCATTCAATTTCCAAATAGAAATGTATTTTCTTTTTAACATGAAAAACTATTAAAATAAATATAATTATATAAACTAGAAAATAATATAACCATCATTATGTATATATATAATTAGTTTTTTTTACAATTAATTTTTTAATAAAAAAACTAATATATAGATTTTAAATAAATCTTTAAAATCATTAATTTAGTAAAACCCATACCCTTCTCCAAAGCTAAAGCTAAAAATTTAAAGTATTTTTTTTTTAAACTTGAAAAACTATTCAAATAAATATAATTATATAAACTACAAAATAATAAAATGATATATATATATATATATATATATATATATATATATATATATATATATATATATAAAAGTAAGTAATTAGTTTTTTTAATAATTAATTTTAAAAGAAAATTAATATGTAGATTTAAAATAAATCTTTAAAATCATTAATTTAGTAAAACCATACCTTTCTCTTTGTATATATGTATGTAATTAGTTTTTTTTACAATTATTTTTTAATATAAAAAAATTAATATATGGATTTAAAATAAATCTTTAAAATTATTAATTTAGTAAAACCCATACCTTTTTCTAAAGCAAACTTTAAAATAAAGTATGTAATTATTTTCTTTAAAGTAAAATTTTAAAAATATTTTAAATTTAAATATATAATTGCTTTTTTTATCTAGTAGTTGGTTTAGTTCTTGTCATTAAAGTATATTTGTTATTTATACGTCATTAAAGCACCTCTGTTATTTATAGGTTACAGGTTCATTCCCTCACCACTCTTAGATAGATATGTCTAGTACAAATATTATGTGATCGTGAACCATATAGAAAAATATTACTCCCTCTATTTAAATTTGGACATCACTTAAATTTGTAGAAAAAATTAATTGGATAACAAATATTATTTTATTTGTACATTTTCTAATTAAATTTAATAGTTATTTATCATTTAAATATTAAAAATGTGAAGGTCATTTTCTCCAAAGTGAACTTGTAATAATATAATTTACATTCATTATTTAACATTTAAATTTAATAAACAAATTTAATGAAATAACTAGTATGATATCTCCTATATTGGGTGAACAGAGAAGTGTGTTGAGGTGGGGAGGGCTAGGATGTTGTCACCTATTTTATGGAGTGACGTTGATGTGCCTCCCTCCCACACCATGAAATACGACATGATAAAGAGATGCAACATGGGCATTTATACAAGCATGAGCACTCTCATTACATAAGTCTTAGTGTCAGTTTGTATTTCTAAGGTGATTCATGCACGAGCTAAACCACTCCTCCCCTTAATTGGATTTCTTGCCATCGTGGTGTTTGACACTTTGGGTCAATGTTATAGCTAAAAAATCCACCCCCTAGGGTCCAAGAGAAAAGAACAACCCCCAAAGGGTCAATTTGTGATTAGTGGAACATCAAGAAAAGTGGATTTTTGATGTTTCAACACTCTTAGCCAGTTCTAGCTTTGAAACAAAAGGCCCATCAACACCCCTTTCTGGTGTTGAGGTCAAAATAAAAGCCTAGCAACGCTATCCCTCAATTGTAGTTGTGAAACAAAACGAAAGTTCTAATGGATAAGCATTGATTCGATCCAGTTTAACCAATTTGATCAAGTCATCATTGATTTGGTCTAGTTTAATCATAACCTATGATACAATCAAGAAAGAGTCTAGGTTCAATGAGATTAATCATGAGGAAAATCTATAAAATCCAAATTCTTCACTAGTTACAGAGGAGAAGAAATGAACTTATGTTGAAATGCTACCATATAGTTTCCGAGATAAACTTGTGCATGTAGGTACATACACCAATGACCATAGAAGTTAGGATATAGACCAAATGAAAGGGCTATGAGGATTCCTTGATGTACTCTAGTTAAACATTGATGTTATAGTAATAAAGATATTTTTCCCACATTTGTCTTCCATGTATTCTCATATTTTATATGGTTGATCTATTTTGTAAGTGCTAACATTGTTTTTGCAGGAGAATAGGAATTTGTTGTCTTCTTTGTGTGTAGGCCATGAGGAAGATTCAGGTGAAAAGATATCAAGGATATCTTCCCCAAGTTGGCTTCACCAAAAGAGACTGAATTCTCGTGATAAGAGGTAACTTATTCACTTTTTATTTGTGAAATTGAATGCATGGGATTGCTTGTTTTCTTAACATCACTTCTCTACACATGCACACACACACACACACAAAGTCTAGGTAGACCTTGGGAAAAAATAAAGTAACTTGTTACTTCAAGTGAAATTTTCCCTTAAACAGTCCATTGGCATGCAATTCCATTATATTGGTTGAGTGTTGGTTTTCAAAGGTTATTGTCTTGGCGTAGAGTATCCATACTTACTATTTCTTCTAAATATTTGTGCACGTGTTTTTTTGTGGTATGTTGGCTTTGTTCTTGAGTTTCCTTCCTTCTCCATTGTTGGATTTGTTCCTGGGTTTCCTTCCTTCTCCATTTCTTTTCCAATGTGCCTCCCCTTCCCCATTGTGCTGCTCTCTTGAGTTATATGGTCATGCTTTATTTTTCTCGTATGGCTACCATGGTTTGACAATGTGCTTATTGTCGTTGAGGAAATGGTGGTTGTGGCTCGCTAGGGGGGTCTTAAGTGCACATGAGGGGGCAATTCTCATCTTGCATTTACAGTGAACAAATTCCTTTGAGCATTCTTGAGCAGATTAGTGAGGTGGAATCAAATTTTGCTGGTGAATGCAACTATATGTCCGACTCTAAGGTTTTGGATGTGATAACAACTTTGGTACTGGATGTTGAGCACACCCTTGGTCGAAAAAATCAGTATATCTATACAAGTGATCTTTATTGGCATATGTGTGAAAATTTTTGAGTACATAAATCTTACTGCTAAATATTGATTTACTTCTCCTACTTTTTTTATTATACACAAGTTATTTAACTGAAATATTCAGAAAAACTTCGAAGTAAACACAACTAGCAGCCTACACAAAATACATATCATTTACTAAACATCGTGCACATATGACAAAGGACGCATAGATTTTTCGAATAAATATCCCCGGAAAAACCCAATGCGGGAAAGTTGGTGTAACAGATATTAGGGTTTATTATTATTAAGCAGCAGTATTCTGAGTACATCTAGTGTGCCATAAACCAGCACACCAAACAGAGTAAACCTCATCTATAGAGAAAATATGTGAGATATACCTCACTCTCGCAAGTCTCGGCTGATCTGGATGAAAAATTGGTGAAACCCCAGCAAACTATGCACAACCTCTACGTTTCCGGTGCGTAAGGTTGCATGGCCCTGACTGAGGGACTGCGTCACCCTAGCTCTGCGTTGATCAACTTCTCCTTGATATGGTTTCAACCATGTCAGCTTAGAAACCCCAACTTCCAGTGAATTTCACACTTTTCCCTGGAGGCTCTGCACTGCTCCTTTGTGAGCCCTGTGTGGGCCTACGTCACCCTCTCTAGGGACTACATCACACCCTCTGATGGTTGTGTTGCCCTTGCTTTGCATTGTACTCTTGGTCCTCCTAAACAATCACTACATCTTCCCCTTACTTCTTGATTGAATCACTCAGATCTGATCTTCGTCCGAGCACTGCTCCGTCAGAAGAATTTGATCCATTAGACTCACTGTGTGTGTTCTCCAACTTACCCCAAGTCCTTCCTTTATACTTTTCTCGTTGACAAATCAACGGTCGTGATCTAATCTCTAATCAATGGCTAAGATTAGAAGTAGCTTGATCCACATCACTTAGAATGTTCTCATCACATGTGTAAATTAATTTACTTTAAGTTTTTAATTTTCTTAAGTTAGACTTAGGGTCCTCATTAAAAATTTTAATTATTTTAATAACTTTCACACCAAATGGAATTTCTCCAAACACTTTCTGGGTCTTGGAGATCTCATGTGTTCCAGCCCCTCCACAAAGTTTCGAAGCTAGATCACATTCGATGCTATCCCAAAATCTGAACAATACGAAGGCCCTCCTTGGCCCATCCTGCTTGACAAGAATGATGCCAAATATGAAATTCTCTTGGCTCTGGATGACATTGTACTACAACTGAAAGAGACGAATGGTAGTTTGATGTATATTAATGAGAATGTTGCTTTTATGCCCTAGATTGTGTTGCCCTAGCCCTATGAGACCTATGCTAATTGGGGTCGATGTCTTCAATTCCACCTTGTTTACTTATGTTTTGCTCTTGGCTGTTATTTTTGTTGTTTAATTGTCGTATTGTTAAGGTTGGTAGGATAGACATGCAACCCATAGACAATTATACAATACTTTGTCTATTACTATTAAACTCATAGATAATTTATTTTTCTAGACTAATAGTATTTTGTTAGTGGTCTAATTTCCAATGTGACAGGCCACTAACAAATAGAAATTGATACCACATATAACTTTTTATCATTGATAGAAAAAAAAAAACTTAACTTGAAAAAAAAAACAATTTTTTTTGTTATTGTTTTTAATTAAATTTAATAATTTTTATCTTTTAAATATTAATAAATCACAACACTTCCCTCTAGTAAAAACATAATTGAAAGAGTCTATACACAAAAATCCCAATAATGATTTTCCTCTATATTTTGATAGTTAATTTCCAATGAGGAGCAAGCTTCTTAGAAGTCCAATCGAACCCAGGAAATCGAAGGGGATGAAGTGTGTGTTTCTTGATTTTATTTTTTTTCTTCTTTTCACATAATGCCCTTAGACAACTAACAACTCTACCACGGGGGGCTTAACCCTGATGGACCCAGGGAGAATTGAACACTCATGTCTATCCTGATCGAATCTACCACATGGAGCTTAAACCTGATGGACCCAAGGATAATTGAACTCACGCCTCATGATAGAGGGCCAATGACTTGGCAAAGGGAGCTGGGCCAATGACTTGGCAAGGGGGACTTCAAGCAATTAGGCAATAACTTAGCTTTCATCTTTGCGACTAGATCGAATAGAGACATAATTCACTTGGATTGATTGGTAAGTACAAGGCAATAGTGAATAACACATGGATGAAGTGTGTATTATTCACAACTGTGTTGTATTTACTAATCAATCCAAGTGAATTAACTCCCTACTCGGTTTCCTCGCAATGACGAAAGATGAAGCTAATTCATTGAGTTTAGGAAGCTCCTCCCTTAGGCCAGTCCCTAAAGATCGATAAACTATGACATTACTTAGCCAATTAGGCTTAAATCCTTTTATCAATTAAATTATGAAGAAATTAATTTAATATTAAAAAAAAATTAACTAATATATAATATTGAAAAAAGTATATAAGAAAAAATAGAACTAGAGTATGTTCTAAACCTGCTCTACTAATCATCAACAAATAATTCCAAGTGGCCTAATTTTCCTTTAATAATGATGATGAGTTAGTGTATGCATTGACATATAATAACTAATAATAACTATCCTTACTCCTGATTTGACAATTCAATTGAAAGATGTTGTATTTTCCATGAATGTTTAAACTAGCAATTGTGCCAAGAGGCGCAAAGGAACGCCGGGGCGGTAGATATGTAAGGGAAGTAATTTAATGAAAATAAAAAGTATGTGACGATATGGAATATTGGATTTTAAATTGTCAAACATATTTTTTTGTTTGTGTTATCAAGGTATGCACACAGTTAGTAAGTTGCTTAAAACCCTGAAAAAGGATAACTCTGAAACCCATGAGTCATCACCTGAAACCAAGAAATTATCAAAAACTTGAAACACATACCGTGTTAGCCAAGAAGAAACAAAACCCTTTGCCCCTAAGGGTGCAAAGGTAGACCGAAGGAGTAGACTTTGTATTAATTCTTGTGCCTATGAAAGAGTTTGCGCTGGTCGTGTGTGTTTTGATTGAGATTAACAATTGACATTTCCGAATAAATTAAATGTTAAGAATAATGGAATACTATTTATAGTTTAAATATATAAAGAATTATTTTATTTTTAATAATTATATGTTAGTTGATTCAAAACTCATAACAGCATTAGCTTATTTTATAAGTAATTTTATTTAAGCTTAAAAAAGAATAAAAGAAAGATTAATTTTTTTTTTTAATACAAATAATTCTTTATAAATAAAATAATATAAAATGAAAAATACAGAAGTGACATTACATAGTGATAGTAAAAGTGATGAAAAATATTAGAAAAGCCAATGACAATACAAGTGATGAAAAACATTAGAAAAGCAAATAAAAATTAAAAGGAAAAGGGAATAAATTCAAATTGGAGAAAATGAGAGAAATTGGAAAAATGGAATTAACAGAGCAGAAATCGATGTCTGTCTCATTCTGCATTTTTTTCTATTTTTTCTCTCCGGATATTGGATTGGGCAGCTTAATGCTTATTTCTTGCTTATTTCTTCATGGGAGGAAAACCCTTGGATGGAAAACTGGTTTAGGACAATCATCCACCCTAGCTAGTTGAGATGACGAGATCGGTATCATCAAGAGGTTCATTGGGAATGGTTTTTCTCGCCACGGAAACCCTTCTTAGCTTACATGATTACATGATTTTAATCAAAAGCATTAAGAATATTCTGCCAGACAAACATTGAAGAGCGCCAATTCCGAGGTGTGTACAGTTGTTCTATTTGTTATCTGTCACTTTCATCCTTCAATTTAATAAAAATATTAATAAAATGGTAACAGTCAATTTTATTAATTTGAAAATGTTTTAAAAATATTTAAAAAATGGGAAAAACTATAATGTGACCCCAATCAAGTGATCGGCGTGCACGCTGTTTCCGTTGTCGTGGGCGCGTGCTGCTCGGTGTTTGAAAATAGACCGAGAGAGTGGGTTGTCGTGGCAACCCAAGATATTTTCACAAACAACGTGTGATTAGAGGTGCAATTGAAACAGTTGTCTGTGTTTGAATTTAGACTGAGAGAGAGGGTTGTCGTGGCATCCAAAGATATTTCCACAGACAGCCGGTGATTAGAGGTGTAGTGGTTTAAAGAACAGAGCCAACGCTTGTCTTTCGGGAGAGAGTTCATTTAGGAGAAAAGGACATTTGTGACAGCCGGTGATTAGAGGTGCAGAGGTTTAAAAAACATAGCGAACGCTCTTATTTCGGGAGAGAGTTCATTTGGGAGAAAACGACATTTGTTTTCTGTGTTTTTAGACAATTCAATATATGCATGTGCAGGATTAAAGCACAATTTGCACATATGCATGTGCAGGGTTATTGTCTTAAGCACAGATTGTACAGTAGCTAGCTGTCTGAAGCTGATTTACAAGACACATGTGGCTAGGTTAAAATCCAAGTTTACTTCAGGGATTATTTATCATAGATCAGAGCCTAAACAACAATGTTAGTCCGGCTTCAATTGCTCACCCACCAAATATCTTGTGTTAATGGGAGTGTGCAATTGTAACAGTATCTTTGGGAGGTTGGGTAAAGAGTGCAATTATTTTTATTCTACCTGTGGGTCATGGCTCTGAGTCTCATTTATATGTCAACTGGGGCAGTACCCTGATGAACTGTGAAGAATATCCTTAATATTACATTGGTTTAGGTTGGGGGTTCTCCATCTCTTTATCCCATAAACAGAAGCACAATCACATAGATTGAACTTTGGATCATGAGGACTTACAAGAGCTAAAATCCTCATGGCTCTGAGTCTCATTTGCATGTCAACTTGAGCAGTACCCTGATGAACTGTGAAGAATATCCATATCCTTAGTATTACATTGGTTCAAGCTGATGGTTTGTCCTCTCCCTATCCCACAAACAGAAGCACAATCACATAGTTTGAACTTTGGATCATCAGGACTTACAGGATCTAAAAAGGATTTTAGGAACTCTGTGGTTTGGCCAACTGAACATTTCCAAATTTCATGAGTATAAACGGCAATGTATCTCTCAAATCGCTGAAATTATGAGTAACTTACTGCAAGTTAACCGGGGTTGGTCATCCTTTAGGCAGTGTACAATTTCTTAAAAATATCTGGTGAGGAATCTAAACAAATATGAGCTATCAGTGGCTTCTAATCGAATCAGCAGATGTCAGGACAAGGTGAACAGAAGGAAGAGGACGTAATACAGATGATTGAAGACAAGGAAATTGGGGAACAGAATCCAGGACAGGCCTGGAAGATGTGGCTAGTGATCACACCTTACAGCAGGAAAACTGGAAATTTTCCAAGGGGACATTAGAGAACTATGTTTTGATTTTGTTGTGTGCAACCAACTTAAATCACGAAGATATTATGTATGTTAAAAAGTGCTGGTTAGCTTAACTGCAACCATTTTTAATAATATAATTTCCTAAATATCTGTTGGAAAAAAAACACATCGTGAGGGAGGGGAAAACAACCCTATATATTATTTACTAATTAGATTATTGCCCTCGGTTTTATATATGAGTATTTTTTTTAATACCATGTAACACAGCTTAGCATTGAGCACTGACATTACATGTCTGATTAATTTTGAGAAAAAAATTGCATATATAATTTAAACATCTCCTCGGACTACAGAAAACATGCAAACTGCCCAAAGGAAAAGCAACGCAAAATTTTCGAAAGGTAAAATAGAAACGATTTACCAGTTTTCCCTGATGAATCCCTATGGTTTGATCTCTTTTCCTCGGCAGGAGGGTACACCTTTACCTCGTCCAGCCAATTCTTCGAAAGATACCACGACTTCTTCACATCTTTGCCTGCAACGCCATACCCTAGCCTGTATTTTTCGTCTTCTGGCAACGGAACCCTAACGCTCTCTTTTTCCTCTTTTCTACTCTTCTTTTCTTTTCAGGCCGACCATCCTCTTTACGGTTCCTTTCAGTGTCTTTCCGGCCGTAATCTTTTTGGTTCTTTCCACCGTCTCTCTGGCCATCATCTTTCCGTTTCTGGCCATCGTCTTTCCGTCCAGATTCTTCGTCGGTATTGCCATTCATCTTAAATCCATTCCAGCCCTCGAATAAATTGATATGCTTAGAATCTCGATCCAGGGCTTCGGATTGGTTAGATTCCTCTGGGAAACTCGTGACAGCATCGCTGGCGTCGCGGGTTGAACGAGTTAGATCGGGGGCTGATTCGAACCTCGTCGGGAGATTTTTTCGCTTGGCCTGACGGAGAATTTCTAGACAAAATTCAGCGTCTCGTCTTCTGGCATCCTCCTGCTTAAGATGTTCCTCTCGGGCAGCAGCTTCTTCGTCAAGGCGAACCATGTTCGCTCTTCCTCGAATGGGCGCTCCGTGCCCTCTTCTCCCACAAGTTGTGCTTTGGCGCCTTCTACGACCGGGGTGAGGAGCCAAAGCAGGATGCGTGTGGCTTATGAGGAAAAAAGGCCGGTTCCTTACAAGGAGAGTGTGCCCAGCATCAAACAGGGGCAGCTGGAGAGATAAGGCAGAGCGGAGCGAACGAGGAGGAACTAGTGCAGCGGGCGGCGCAATTGAATGGAGATTATACAAACACATGGCGAAATCTCATAGGTTCCATGCGCGATGGATAGCTGTTGCTCATTCGCTGGGGTGAACAGTGTTTGCTCACCCCAAGCCCGCAATGGAAAACGCCTCCAACAAAAAATAAATAAACAATAAAAATAAAATAAAATAAAATAAAAAACTAAAAAACACAAATACATGACTAATAGAAAGTGAATGATCGAAGCTTCGAACGACTTGAAAGAGTACCCGTCCTTCCTTTGGCAGGCACTAACACATAAAATTGGCAGAAGTGGTCCACGTTGTCTACCGTATCACCATCAGCCCACTGAATGCCATAAGCCCACTTTCCGCCGTGGAAAGCAAAAACCAGCGGACATGTTTCCATTCGCCGCACACTGAAGAAAAAGCGGCATCTATCTGTGGAGCCGCATATAAATCACGGGAAACTGGACTGAGGGTTTAATAATTCGACCTTGTATGTGCTAATAGCGTTTCAGTAGCAGTAGTGCAGGATTTTATTTGTGTCGTGAGTCGGAATATTAAATACACACTCTTTCTGTTTCGAGTTCAGAGAAGAAAAAGAGAATGTCCATTGTGGCGATACTTTGGTGTGAGGATTTAAAGAGGTCGCGCGATCGCACCCCACAAAAAGAGGAGAATGGGCAGGGGGTTTGGAATAGTGTGCAACCTCCAGCTTTCACATCGCAATCGACAACTCCTTCAGCTTTGAGATCGCAGTCCACAACTTATGAGTTGGAGTTACTGGCAAGAGAGGTTAACAATAATAACAACACTGCTCTTGCTGCTAATTTCGAAAGATTGTTGTCTGTATCGTGCCCCTCTTCTTCGGCCATCAGTAAGATGATGGATTGCTTCTGTCCTTGATCCATTTATTGTATACATTACACAGGGCTCTCTCCCCTGTTATCATGTTTTTGGATAATTTGGGTGTATATGGCTGTAGGAAGTTGTAGCATCTATGTAGTACATATATGTTTATATGGTAATAGGTATGGGAGAGTAAAGCGTTGTATACAATTTCAAGAGTGTTTTTAGGGCTCTCTCCCTTGGTATTATGTTTTTGGATAATTTGGGTGTATATGGCTGTAGGAAGTTGCAGCATCTATGTAGTGCATATATGTTTTATATGTTAATAGGTATGGGAGAGCAAAGTGTTGTATACAATTTTTTTTGTTTTTTTGTTTCAAGTGATTTAATTTTCTAGAAAGTAAATTTTATGATGAAATCATCTCACAGTGACTTTACAATGGATACTAAGGACAGGCTTTCCTTCTTCTTTTTTTTAAATATTGTTGAGACATTTTCTCACATCTGTGGATATCGGTAAAATGTCCGGATTCAATTTCAAACCAAAACAACCTATTGAATTTGATCATTTGATTTAATTTTGTTACCCATACTATATATCCATCTCAAATTGATCATTTGAATTACTCTGTTCCTCACAATAGAAAGAAAAAAAAAAACATTTGAAAGTCCAGAAGTTAAACATAGAAACATAGGTTATGAGAAAGATTGTTTTTTATTTGGTTGATGTACTAGATTTTCCTGAAGCTTCAGGATAAATGTTTTCAACTTCTTGACAAACCCTTAACTAAATAGATTATCCAAAAATTAACTATCAGAATATCTGCATAGCTTTTCAGATTAACTTTAAAAACCTCACATTCTAAAACTAAATGCTCTTCCTTTTACACTTTTCTATAATAACAAAAAAATACACACTCTTTTCTAAATTAACAATTCACCATTAAATTCCATCCATCCTTATTGTCACAGCATTCTCAAATCAAACTCATAATTAGAAATTGTTGAAGTCTAAGTAAACACAAGGCAATACCTCGTTCCTACAAAATTAATGAAAACACACCCACTTTTCCCTTATTGCAGCTATTATTTCAAATTTGTTAAACTCTACATATTTATTAAAATAGCACTCTAACGAGACCACAAATTTTCTTTTAAAACTGTGAAAATTCAGGCAAGACCTTGACAAAATGGACCAATTGTTTTTGGAAATTTGGGTTATGTCTGAAATTTGAAAAAAAATTGAATACTCCAGGATGCTGAATCCAAAAGCTATCCAAACATTCCAGAAGTTTGAATTTTTTAAACTTTTATCGGTTGATGGCCTCAGTAGACAATGCCTACTTATTGAGCAGACGACAATTTAGAGATATGTTTCAGGGCTACGCTTATCAATGATAGACATCCTTTCCCATTTCGCCATGGTTGATTTGGAACAGAAGGGTGGAGGAGCCATGGTTGGTTCTGGAGTAGTTCAGATAAAGAAGCAGAGCTTTGTTGTGCACTGGGATAAGAATTGTTGCCCTGAGGTAGCGACCTAGGCTTGAGTTTAAAGCAGCCCTAGATTAAATGATCCCTCGCTTGGAGGCAAAAGCAAGCGTTGTGAAGCTTCTAATGTTTCGCTTAACGTAGGCCCTCGATTGTAGACATAATACTCTTTTCCTCAAATCCATTTCTACAGACACTCTAGGGCTCGCACAGAAGGAGTTCAATCTGTACATTGAAAGAATCAATAGATTTTCAAAGCAGACATCCACAGATTTCCAAATCTCAGAGAAAAATGAGACTAACCAGGACGCGCATCTAGGGTCCGTGTTTCTGCCTAGATACCTTGATATTGCCTGTAAAGTGCGGATTCAGTACTTTGATTAGTTTTAACAGTTTCACCTGCCAGTTTTTCCTCAACAAGTTCAACCCACCATCAGCAGAAGGCGAGTCATTTCAAGGGGGATTCGTAACAGAAACGAAATAGCTAGAATTCGTAACAGAAACGAAATAGCTACAAGGGGAGAATCACACACAGGAACAGAGTTGCGATTCATGGCTAGGCTTTTGCCAAGAAGATTCGAATCAAACCCAGAGGTTACGATCAGAGATGGAGTAGGGTTTTGTGTAAAATATGGAACACTAATAGGGACAAAATCGTCGGTAGAAGGAAAAATCTGAAATCTGTAGAGTCGGACATTTATTTTGCCTTGAGCGAAGGTCACGAAGAAGGCTTCTTTCCTGCATAGTTACCAAAATCGCCGGAATCGGGGCAAAAAGTTCGGAAATTCGTCCATTTGATTCCATCAGCGAATAGTTAGTTGAAATTCGATTCGGTTCGTTCACAGTTTTTCAGCAAGTCCATAAAGAAAGCAATATTTTAACATAACAGAATACTTCTTATGTTATGAGTGTTTTCTAAGAAGTCAGAAGCCCAAGCAAGTTGTTGATTTTCTGATCGGAAATGAAATCTTGAGATATGCTTTGGTTTTATGAAGGGATTGTTTTGCCCAAAATCATGGGGTAATTTTTAACATATTGAATGTATTTAAAAAGAAAATAGAAATAATTATGAAATTGGAAATTTGTTGTTTTTCAATTTTATACTTGTTTTGGAAGGTTGGAAAATTAAGAAAATAAGATTTTGGAGGGTTGGAAAGCTAAGAAAGTAGGGAAAAAAAAAAGTGGAAAGTAGATTATTATTCATTTTCTAAATGTATTTTTATTTTGACCAGTCTACATAACTAAGTTCAGAATGGTTATTTTTTAATATATATTTATTTATTAAATAAGAATTTTGGACAAATATTTTGATAATAAAAAGTTATTTAGACTTTCTAGATGTAAGTTTTTGGAGGGAAAAGTAAGTGCGAAAAGTAAGTTTGGATTTTTTATTTTTTTTGAGTGAATTGTATTTCTAAAACTGTTATATAATCCAAAGTTATTAGAAATTATTCAAATTTTAAAATGAATTATTAAAAATGATAAAATATGTCATTGTTAAAAAGAGAAAGTATATATATATATATATATTCAAGTTAAGATATATACTATAAATTTTTTTCCAAATTTTTTTTTTTTTTAATTGTAAAATATAGAATTGAAATCCAAATTTGAATTCAAATTTGGTTTCGTGCTCAAGAAGGTAAATGATCATGATAACTAAATGTTCAAATAAGTAGGAATTGGAATGTAAATTAATGTTGTGAAAAAAACATAGCATACCATGGAATCCGGTTTTGGGTAGTGTTAAGTTTCAGAGTAGATTGCTTTATTCTTTTGAACCCCTTTAATTATTAAAAAAATAATTAATTAAATTGAGAAATAGGCTTTTTTTTGGAGGAAAAAAATATTGAGTTTTGTATTGAAAACTAGTATATAATACATCATAGATTGTATATATATGAGAGTTTGCAAATAACTTCCTCAAATATAGACATAAAAATAGAGGATGTTAAAACATATGTATATAATTTTCACTACATTCCACATACATAGCATAAATATGAGAGGATAATAAAACATATAATAGTGGCTCTTCATGTTGTTGAAACATTCCATCCTTATGCATCTAAACATTAGTCATGCTCAGTATGTAAAGAAATGGAGTAGAAATCATTAAAGAGAGTAAAAACCATATAGTTTAGAGAGAGAAAAAACTCAAAAAACATATATGATAGTTCTTTATGACTGTTAATGTCGTTTTATGGGAGCTGTATTGAGGTTGTGGCATTGGAGGTTGTTTTCAAAGTATTGGAACTGTATGGACCCATATTCATCATTTAGGCCCTCTTTTGAGAGAGAGTCTGCCGTCATGTTAGATTCTCGGTATATGTGTTGTATCGTTGTGTTTTGCATATTGGTGAGGAGGTGTTTTATGCATTTGATCCAGCCCGCAAGTAGTGGTGGCTCAAAAGCACTTAACCCATCCCATCAATGAGAGTCCTTGAATCTCCAAAAATATGTAATATCTTTACCTGTAGATTGTTGGTAAATCCCATAGAGCCATAATCTCTTCTTTTGTGTTGGTACCAAGTCCACCGATCCAATGTAGTTTGTAATGTTGTCTATTGTTCAGTATGATCTATGCGTCGCATCCACAGTGTCCCCATTGTTCTGCACCATCAAAAAAACCTACAGGAAAGGTGACCTGAGAGGGAAGATGTCAAAAAGATAGATCTTTTTCTTTGTCAACTGTGTTTGTTATGTTTTTAAACCATGTGTTGATTTTGTAGTAGATCAGGTTGTAGATAATTTGCGCTCCATCAAATAGGAACCAGTTCTTATCCCTCCATACCTCCCAGAAAAATAGAAAAGGTAATGTCCAGTATTTAGGAATACCCTTATCCCACATCATTATGCATTGTTCTATCTTCTGTGGAGGCTAGTCCGAGTTTTGTAAGAACTGTGTAAAGAGATTCTAGATTGTCCCGATGGAAGAGCAGGAAATAAATAGATGGAAGAAATATTTTGTATTTGACACGCAAAAAGAGCACCTACCTCGTCCCCGGTAGCCTCTCTTCAATAGGTTGTCCCAAGTGAGTATCTAATTTCTCCAAGCAAGCCAAGTGAAAAGTATAATTTTGATAGGGATGGTTTTTCCAAAAGTTTTGAAACCATGAGATATCTATATGTTGTTGTTTCCAGATGATATTAGATCTATATGTTTCTGCAACCACGATGGCCTGCTTGCAAATCCTTCCCGCCCATACCATATGATCTCCTCAATCAGTGAAACAGAGACCTGTCATGCGAAGTTTGGGAGTGTAATATTTCCATGCCAAATCCATTTGTCCACTCAAACCCATCTCGTCAGCATTCATCCAGGTTGGGCAGCCTTGTTGCCATTGTGTAATGACCTGGCATAGGAAAAAATATCCCTTATTATATGTGACCTGTAGGAGTTGTTCGTCTAGTTTCAATTCCAGAGAGGCTCCCTTTATACTGTCGAGACCCAACAATATCATCTGTCCATTTCCAAATTCCCAAGTCAAACCCCTAATAAAATATTTCATGATCCTCTTTAAACTCTGCCATATGTATGAGCCCCTCAACATATGTAGTTTTTGTGTTTTGTATCGATGCATCAGATTTAGACCATGTAAGTATTTATACTGAAAAATGTCTTGCCAGATGCCAGAACCCGTGATTTCTCTCCACGGTGATTTTATCTGCAGAGTTTGGGCGAAAACCTAGGTGTCCAATAATACCCATCTGGAAAAATATTTTGGAACTGTCATTAACTCCCACTTGCATAACTGTATTTTATGTTTCTCATTTACCCCTGCCAATAATAAATTGGTAACAATGGATATGATGCAATTGTTGATGTACAAAGGAAATATGAAGAGATGTGCCCAAAATATGGTAATTTGTTGTAGAAATACGTGTATGAGGATGTATCGATTGCCCAGGGATAGCCATCTGTACGTCCAGGTGTTCAAGCGTTTCTTGTACTTCTTGAGGAGCCATGCCCATTCAGTGGTTTGATAGGAGTTAGGTTTTAGTCTGAAACTGAGATAGGTGAAACCATCTGAGAGGGGTGCCATACTGGCGCCAAATAATCCAGCAATTATCTCAATGTCCCTCCTATCCCCTGTAACAAAAAGAAGAATAGATTTGCCTCTATTTACTTCTAAACCTGGGGCAACCCCATATCTAAGAAAAATATAATGAAGAGCATACCATTGTTCCCGAGAAACCACACCAAATGTTAGAATGTCGTCAACAAAGAAAGAGTGAGTGATGTTCACCCGAGGAGAGATATGTAAGCCTCCAAATAGACCCCTGGACTGTGCATTTATGATTTTTAGACTGAGACCATCCATAATGAAAATAAAGATCAAAGGAGAGAGGGAACATCCTTGTCAGAGACGGCGACCAACTTTGAAAAAATTTGAGGGGAAACCATTAATGATTACAGCATACCAGGTTGTAGTGATGCATGCCATGATCCACTCGACATTGTATGGAAACAACTCAATCTTATATAGAATAACTCGAATGTAATTCCAACCCACACTATCATAAGCTTTGTGTAAATCTACCTTCATCACCAGTGCATCCATATTCTTCGTATGAATCGAATGTATGCATTCTTAGGCAGTGGTAGTTTCATCATGTATAAAGTGGTCACTGAGAAAACCATATGGCTCTCGAGAAATGTGGGAAGAGAGGATACCAAAGATCCAAAAAGAAATCACCTTTGAAATCAATTTGTAGAAAATGTTATAGAGAGATTTAGGTTTGAAATCTCTAAAATTACAAGGAGAGGAGGACTTGGGAATAAGGTCAAGGAAGGTGGAATTGATATTACCTGAAATCCACCCAAGTCTCCTTGATTCTTCAACCACCTCCAAGAAACTAGAACCCATTAACTCAAAAAAGTGTAAAAAAAGCTCCATTGTCCATCCGTCTGACCCTGGACACTTATCTTTAGCAAAGGATTTTAGGACCCTGTGTATTTCATCTCAAGAGACAAGACAATATAATGCTGCATTGGATGTTTCGTCAAACATGCGAAGGTAATGTTCCAATGCCCATGACTGATCCAAAAAATCGATCCCAATTCTACATCTATAAAAATATTCAAAATATATGACCGCTTCTTCTTGTATCTCTTGTGGAGTATTTGTTGAGTCTCATCCAACGATTCAATATTCCATATAGCATTTATATTTTTCCTCTTATTAACATAATGGTGGAGAAAATTTGTATTTTGATCTCCCTCCTTCATCCAGGTTTCCAAACTCTTTAATCTCCAAGTGATCTCCTGCATCCTCAAGATCTCAATTTTCTTTTTACGAGGTCCCTCAGATGATAGTAATCCTATTATGTTGGACAACCCCTTGCAATAGATTTACCAAAATTTTCAATCTCATGGGTAATCTTCTGTAATTCCCATATCAAACATTTATTTCTTCTTCTGCTCCCACTTGTGTGTACTACTCTTTAAAATACTGAGTTTCTGAGAAAACATTTCCATGGCCAATTATCAATCTTTGTTGAGGATATCTGCACACTTATTCACCACTAGGGTATTAAAATTTGTGTCTTCCAAACACACCCGATTGAATTTAAAAGGTATCCCTTTACGCACATTTTCCAGTCGCCACTTATATTTGATAGGAAGATGATCCGAGAGGAAAGTCCTAATAACTGAAGATTTCAAATTTCCAAACATTTCAACCAAATTATCGTGGACCAGGAAGCGGTCCAAACTCTTACCAATGTAATCATCCCCAACCCTATGGTTACTCCAAGTGGGGGATAATGGGTAAGGACATACATCGACAAGATGATGCTTTGGAAAAGGTTGATAAAGTTATTTAGCCAAGGGATCCATTCGACAGTGGGAACCCCAACATTCGGATGGGGACAAGGTAGCATTAAAATCCCTCAAAATGATGAGATTATTGATGTTGAGAATGTCAAAGGACGTCAGGCGATCCAAAAAAGAAGGACGTTTATGACAAGGAGCATACAAGTTTAACAAATGAATTCGATCAGGGAAGCCACAAATCCGACCAATCATCAGGATACCGGCAAAAATACGATAAACATGAAGGTTTAGTTGATTTGGATCCCACATAGCAATTCGGCCACCAGATAATCCATTTGAATCAACTCCAACAATATACCAATCCGAACGAATGGAATGGAAGAAAGATATAGCCCTAGCAGAGGAAGGTGGTTTCTTGAAAAATAGTGATAAAGGGTGAGGAAACAGAGAAAAGATGTTGCATGTTCAAAAATTTAGATGGTCTCCCAGACCACGGATATTAAAAGAAAGGATACTTGTCACGAAGTGGCAGAGTCGGGCTCAAGTGCTCTAAGTGCCCGAGATTCAAAAGATGCAATAATAGGAATATCTCTTAGTCCCTCTGAGTTCTCCCTTTGAAAAGATCGAGCGGTATGTTGTTGACGGAACTTTCTACTACCATTTTTACCCTTTTTCCGGACAGTTATATTGAAAACTAATGAGGGGCTGATAATCAAAGAAGCAAGAGGCTGAGCTGATGAGGGGTTGATAATCAGAGAAGCAAGAGGCTGACGCCCCTTATGAATGGTAAGGGCCTTCAAATCCATGACATGATTTAGCTGTAGGAAAACTATATCACTCCCAATCGAGAGTTAGAGTTATTGACTAATCATTTTATTGTGCTCATTGCTACCACTCCAACCCACCAATAGGAATTCATTTATTTAATAATGGTAACAAAGGGAAAATCTATGCACACCTTAATTGCCTAAATGTGTGTAAATATAGAAGGAAGATATTCGTTCAATCCACACCCTTTTTAAAAACCCACCTAGGAAAGCTAAAAAGAAAGAGATCTATTCAACACCATTATAAATGTAAACGACTTGATAAATTTGAGATTTATTCAACACCATTATAAATGTAAACGACTTGATAAATTTAAAAAATTATTTCTCTTTTACCTTTTAACTTTAATTAATTCAATCTTAATTTTAATTTAAGGTTTTTGAAAAGCTCTTAAGATATTCTAATTATATAAATTATAACGTCTCAAGATTACATATTGTGTTACCACTTCAGAGTCGTGAACGCAATTTAGACTTTGTAGCGTGCCAGCTTCCATCTCGGTATTTTCGTTCTCCTTTAAGAATGAAGTTTCAAGCGAGAGCTAAGGTTTAGAGTAATGTATAGAAAATTGTAACTTAAGAGGTGTAAAATAGTAGTATTGTTTACATGAGTATGTAAGAAATTTTATTTAGAATTTAATTTTTTTTTAATGATAAAATAGTCTTATCATTAGTTTATAATATTTTTTTATAATTAAAATTTTTGTTTTATATGTATAACAAAAATAATTTAAAATAAAGTTATAATTTAGTTAATTATATATTTGTTTCTTTACTTTTGTTGTTTTGGAGTGAATTGTTCATTCCAATTAATAAGAAGACTTTATTTTCGTTATCACGGTGCAATCTAAATTTGACACATGGTTATTCACTCTTCGTTTTCTAGCGCTTGAATTGGTTAATTTGGTTGTGATTTTGCATGCAAGTGTGTTCCAATTCAATGCTTTCCTTGTCCTCGTCCTCATACTCTGGGATAGCTCTTCCTATGATTTTTTCAAGCATCGAGAATGTGCAAAAAAAACCGACAACATTTGTTACTACTAAGCATAACAGAGTATTCTTTAGGCCAATAGCCTTGGGGTCAGCTAAGTAAGAAAATTGTAAGGCTCTGATTATGACTCCTACATTTCCTGCGCTAGCGTTGCATGTTGAACGAATCCTTGTTGGGAAGATTTTTGCTGGCACGCTGAATGTAGTGACGTTTGGACCGAAGTTTGAAAATAATAATGGGAAGGAATAGAATACGAGGAAGGCCGTCTAATAGCTGCCATCGAGCCAGTAGTTGTAATAGAAAGTGTGAACATGAAGATTTTTATTTAAAAAAAATCCCATCAATTGAACTTCTTTTCTTCCGATGCTGTCAATGACAACGAAAGTGAACCAGTATTTTGGGACAATCGAGCGCAGAAAAATAATCGAATTAGTGCTCTTGCTATTTGATAAAATTCTTCAATGGCATTCATTTCGACAACATCGGGAAGCCATTCCATAACACTGGAGATGTTCTTTAGGAATAGAATCTTTAACCCCACTAAATATACAACATAAGAAACAAAAAGAACCAATTATCTTCTAGGAGAGAAAACATACAAACTATTCTCTACACTCAACATTAACAATGTCTTTAGACAAATCCCTTACAAAACACATTAACAACTACTTCATTTGGTTTTTGGTAATGTTCATTTCTACAAAGGAAAAAATAAGAATGTTCAAACCAGAAGAATAACATTACATTTAAAGGATTCATGCAAAGACAAATGTTATGTTTTTTGTGCAGAGATTGAAATGCACCACCATTAAGCCTCCTTTAATTCAAATAATAGCTATTTGAAAAACATGAAGAGCTTAACAAGTACAAATCGATAATGATCCTCTAATTTAAGATCCTTCAACTCAACGACATCAAATGTTTCAATATCCAACATATAATATTAAAATTTAAAGCATTATATATACACTAGAAATTTTATATGTATTTAGGTTTAGTTGGTTGCAAAGGTTCACCAATATTATTAGTATTATCTGTGGAAGTCGATTGCTCTGATCCTACATTTGGAAGACCATTATCTGATAAATGCAATATAGGGGCAACAGGTCCATTGGTTGCTGCTGCTGAAACAAAGTGTGATTCTTTTCCATCTGATGCAATTGCTTTTGTATGGTTTCAAATGGAAACGACCCCAAAAAACTACAGGTCAAATACGCATCAAATAAAACCATGCCACGTACACTTAGATGAACATCTCAAACTCATCAAACATCACATATTCTATAAGCAGAAGACCCAGAAACAAATATTGTATTTCATAATACTCTTCTCATCATGAGTGCATAAAAGAAGACAATAATACATCAACAAATGAACAAACAATTCTAATTGTGGCGCTCCTTTCATTCTGACACTAGATCCAGAACTAGAAAGTAGACTAGAATAACTGATGTAACTGAATCAACATCTTATTGCAGTATGAGATAAAAAAATGGCAAAAGAAAAAACAACCTTGTCCCAAATTGAATATTAAATTATCAGAAGTAGGACTGAGGAAAGGAATGATCTTTTTGCCATTTTGAATGACCCTTCATATGGGTTATCCATTTGGGAGATCTTAAATATGCAATCGTAAGGGATTCTATTTGTTCCTAGAGCTAAGAATTTTCATTAGTTCATCTTTGATTCCTTAGAAAGAGAATATCAGTTGAATTTCATGTACATCATTGCTTTTGTCTACAAACTTCGTCAATAGAACTAGCATAGTTCCATCTTAACCCACATCTATTCAACACCCAGGCAAAAGCTTCCCAGTCTTACTATCTAGAGTTAAACTAAATACTAGTTTATTATTAAACAATGGTCCAAGAAGATATTTATGAATAATGAAGACGAAGGCTATATATATTTTTAAGATTAAAAGTGAATAACTTCGGAAAAAAAAAGAAAAATACAAAAATACAAAAATCCTAGCAAAGAAACACTCACAATTCTCACGCAGGAAGAATGCAATCAAAATTGCCTATGAGAGCAAGAATTATGCACTGGGAAAAATACTCACATGTTTGCTCCGCGGTTGATATGGATGCTTTTCTTTAGATGACCTAGATAAAATTTTGCAGGATTTCAGATAGGTTTTTTCCATAATTTTTTTTAAACATCACATAGGCAAAACAATTTTCAAACACCATAAATGGTGCAAAGAAGGTGCATAATAACACATAACTAGCATAATAACACATAACTAGATAATTTATTCACTGAAGTTCATTTTTTTCTCCTTTCTAAAATTTCCTAGGAATACAAAAGACTAGAATATCCTTCCAAAAACAGAGATTTTAAAGTTCATTTTACTATAATCAATGGTTAAAATTCTTTGGAGATTAAATGCTCAAGAACAAAGGGTAATCAAATATTATTACTCTTATACAACTAAGGAAAACTATCTCTTTTAAAGATCGGTTCGTTATTGTAGAGCCAATTTACCAACTAGTCATGTATTGCATTTATCAATCCAAGTCTTTAAATTTGGGATGTTGGCATCAACAACAGATCATGCCTTAAATGTAGCCCTAGTTGTTTGATATTCCTCCAGAGAAAAATACACAATACTGTAAGGTAAAAAGATAAGTTATATTAGAATGACATTTGAATATAAATTCCAAGTCAGGATGACAAATTTGTATCAACCCTCATTCCAAATATAAACATGTGTGGCTAGTGGATCAGTGACTGCATTTTCATGCCACCAAAACCTACTATAAACATGTGTGGCTAGTGGATCAGTGACTGCATTTTCATGCCACCAAAACCTAAAAGAGAAAAATTTACATAGAACAAAATGTTTACCCCTTACGCAGTTATGTATTTTCAATAGAAGGATATAATTCTATTGCCTGATTTGCATTAGCCACAACATATATTAAACACGAGGACATAAAATAAATAAAAGCTCAGTAGCATGTTTAAGTTCAATACACAATTCCTCAAGCTAATCAGTAATTAATAGACATAAACTTATAGTAAATTCAACAAAAATAAAGCATCCAACTTAACGAGTACATTATGAGTACCACTGATGATTTTAAATGTGGTCAGTTCATTAGAGAAAACAAACAAATTTTTAATACGAAATGCTCACTCATGAATTCATAATGAGAGAATAAGCCCAGGATAAATATCTTCATGAATTTGTAATGAGAGAATAAGACCAGGATAAATGTTCCATTAAAAACAAGATTTTCAAAGAGAACGTGCAAAAAATTAAAAATAAATAGATTTTTTTTTGTAATATCAAACCTCTTATCCTATTCAATCTTTATTCTCTTAAGATTTTCTCTTTTCAACAGAAAACGAGCACACATAAACGTTCCCCTCTCACAATTTCTGACAATTCATTTTATAGAATTGTTTCTCTTTTCCCAGTTTCCTAAAGATGTGTTTACCTATAGCCTATTTTATTAATGAAAACATATCATGATAAGGCATAGCCACATCACTAGCCTCTCATTCTGAAAACATAGCATGATCAGGCATAACCACTGAAAACATAGCATGATCAGGCATAACCACATCACCAACGTTTTCTCTATGAAAACATTCCATGATCAAGCATGGCCACATCGCCAATGGATTTCCAAACCAACAACGTTCTTATGGAGAGAACAATGTATAGCTACAAAACATTTGTA
Organism: Pinus albicaulis; assembly: GCA_034641835.2. Classification (NCBI taxonomy): domain Eukaryota; kingdom Viridiplantae; phylum Streptophyta; class Pinopsida; order Pinales; family Pinaceae; genus Pinus; species Pinus albicaulis. Next base: position 958,735,247 of record CM076575.1, read on the forward strand.
GCATTTCATGTAAGATTATGGAAGTTGATTCTTACATATTTTATGTTTTTATATAACAATCTCTTCCAGATTAGTCAGTTATTGCTAGCCATATAATTTCAGAGAGAACCTTTCACTAATTTCCTATATTTATAGGCATTCATAATTTATGGACATTCACTTCTGAGGCTAATCCACAATTGTGTTGTAAGTGTATAGAATTAATTTCCTATATTATAGAAATTCATAAATTATAGCCAGCCACTTCTAAGACAAATTCACAATTTTGTTGCAAGTGTTTGGAATTTAGCTTTACTCATATTCTAAGCTAATTTCTATATAATTTCATTCATTCATAAGATTGTTTCTAAATCCAACACATTAGATTTACTAACTTTACATGTAAATTATATTTAGGCCGACAATTGCTTATCATAATGTATAATTAACTATTAGTCCTAACTATAATTAACTATAATGACAAATTAGTTTTGATGTAGTTTTGCTTATCATAAGTTTTGATGTAGTCATTTACATTACACAAATGAAAAATCCTTGGATGATACAAATGACAAGACATCCTTTGTATATATAGGAGTCTAAGGGGTCACAATATAATCAGAGCCTACATAACAATAATAATGTAAGGGCACACCAATAACAATAGTGGGCTTCTATGGGGCACAACAATAACAATATGGGGGCTACATGGGCACAACAATAACAATAAGGGGGCTACACTAACAATAACAATAAAGGGCTACACTAGTATTATAGGGACCTATTATGCCCCTCTCTTTAAAAAAAGTGTTATCCTCAACGCTTGAGTAGTTTTGGATGTCTCTGTATAAAATTATCATCCTCCCATGTGGAATCTTCAATAGTTAAGTTCTTCCACTTAATGAGATACTCTGAAATTGATTGATTGTGTAGCCATCAAGTTCTTGTTTTCGTAATTGTTTTAGGCTCAAATGTGAATTTTCCTTTTTTGCCAAGTTTTGGCAACACTGTTTGAATTGGAAGCTTGTCACTGATAACCTTTTTTAAGAATAAACCATGGAAAACTAGTTGTACTTGAGAAGATGCAGGTAGCTCCAATTTGTATGCCATACTACCAATCTTTTACAACACCTTGTAAGGACTGTAGTACTTGAGTGATAATTTATTCTCCTTCTTATCTTTCTTGAGGGGCATTTGTTTGTATGGTTATAGCCGTAAAAATACCGAGTCTCCTACATCAAAACTTCTTGCACTGCGATGTTGATTTGCCTGTTGTTTCATTCGATTCTGCGACATAATGACGTTATCCTTTAAGAGTTGGAGAAATTGTTGTTGATGCTCGATGTGATCTTCCACTACTTAAACCTTAGAATTTTATATTAAAGATGATGTGATGGATGGTGGATGATATCCATAAAGTTCCATAAATGGGGTCAGTTTTGTTGTAGTATGGAAGGAAGTGTTATACCAGCATTCAACTAGAGGTAACCACTTGACCCATTGTGTTTTTTTATCAGATACAAAGAAACAAATATATCCTTCCAAACATTTGTTCACTATCTCAGTTTTCGCATCAATTTGAGGATGGTAATATGAACTATGCTAATTGAGTTCCCAGAATAATTATGTCAAAAAATTTCCAATGAAAATGGGATCTCTGTCACTTACTATAATCTTTGGGCTTCCATGAAGCTTTTAAATTGTTTCTGTTAGTATCAGAAGATGCATTCTACCATCACTGATAAAAATTACTCTTTTTATACTCATTTTAGGGGTCCCACTCTGAATTTTTTTATCATTCCATTAGGTCATGCAAAAAATTGATTCACTGATGGTAGTCCAAGTCATAACACCTCACTCTCCCTCAAAAGTTCACATTTTTTGGCCCATCTTCATGCCTTGTTGAGCCTAAATACACTTTTCAAAATCTCATTTCACTATGTCAGTCAACGTTAACCATGGAGTCAGGTCATTCAAGGTCCCATTAGGTCATTAGGTTTTATTGTTCAAGGTCCAAAAATGCACCATTTCTTTTCAATAAGGTCAGCAAAAGGTGTGAGAGTGACTCAATAAACATATCATTATCATCTGCCCTGATTATCAGTATGTAAATATGATATTTTAAAAGTTGTAATTTTGATTTTAAAGTTAGATTTTCATATCAAAATTGTAATTTTGATAAGAAAACAGAGACGTAATTTATTTATAATTTTTTATGTAATTTTATACTTATAATATGTAATAAGTTCTATCCCTATCTGCCAACTCAAATTATATATGCCAAACTGAAGATCACCAAACTGAAAGTGAAAAGTGCCAAACTCCATCAACTTCATCCTGCAAAGAAGAAAATTCAAAAGAAAAGGGTAATTAGCAACTGTGCCAAAAAGTGAAAGGAAACATAGGAAAAGTGGGTTTTTGATCTAAATCTAAATTCAGTCAAGCATTATAGACTCCTAGACATCAATTTGAAATTCATTTTCCTCCTATTCCATCGAGCAAACACTTGAAGAGAACGATTTTTCGATTTTTTGGGCAAAATTGGAAAACATTTGTGCAGAGGGCGCATATCCTTAAGGCATTGCACACAGTCTGAAGAGAGGGCACACCATCTGAATAGAGGGTGCACAAACTTAAGGCGCTGCGCATATGTCCAACAAGCCAACAAATCATCCAAATTTTGCCAAATCACCTCCAAAACTTATGCAAAAGCCATTTGAGCCTCCAACAAGCAGGTAAATGTGTCTTCCATCATCATTTACCTCCTTCAAGTTTATTTGTTTGGTGTTGTGTAATTTGCTTGATAATTTGGTGTTTTAAACACTCAAAACCCTAGTTTTCCTCCATAACACTCACAACTCCTAAAACCCATTTCCATTGTAGTCTCATGCCCTTCCCATATTGCAATTACTCATTCCCAAATCTCTGATTAGTACAATCCCTGTCCCTAAGATTTTAAACATAAAAACCTAAGCCCTAGGTGCTTATTTTTACCTAGGCTCCCAATTCCCAATCCCAATTCCCATCACATTATCACTCCTTTTCCTTTCCCCCATTTCTCATATCCCTAAAATTATTTCCCACAATTTTTCCTTTCCCCATTTCCTATCCCCAAAAAATTCACCTTACACATAGTATCGTTCCTAATCCCTAGGGTTTTTACAAAAACACCATGGCAGAAGAGGAAGGAAACATAATTTTCATTGAAGGAGAGGAAATATAGGAGAGGAGGCCACATAGAGGTGGAAGAGTGCTCGGACTTGAACTGGTTAATACTAGGGAACTTTTAGCCTCTCCAATGACAGTAACATGTTTCAAATATGTTGGTTGTTATGATTTTTGTGAACAAGTTCGGAGGGTTCAAAACCATGCCAGGTTGACCAGGCTCTTCATATCCAACCTCCACAAAAACCAAGTCACTTTAGCTGGAGTCACCTTTACTATCTCAACTACCACCATTTTAGCTGCCACTGGGATCCAAAATGTTGGGGAGAAGTGGTTCAAAAAGAGTGATTTGGAGGAAAACTACTTTGAGCCTTTCTTGAAACCAAGGTATAAGAATGAGATAAAGAGGTTCTTTCCTTTTTCCCACCTTCAGAATAGATATGCACAGATGATGAAGATAATCGTGAAATAATTTTCATGTGAGGGTAGATTTTCAAGGCTATATACTTATCACATCCGCCTCTTGATGCATTTCACCAGGGTAAAGATGCTGAACATACCCTATTACCTTTTCCGAAGCATAGATAATATGGCATTCATTGTCCAGAAAAGGCAATATAAACATCAAATGAAAATTATATTCCATCATTCCCTCATTAAGATCAAAGTCCTCTACTCAGCATGCACAAAATGTGCCTTCATCATCCCAACCATCCATTTCCATTCGCCCATCTCAGCCCATAGCTCATTCACCATCATCTAATCAATCCACTTCACCTCCTTCATCTCCATCTCATCATGACATTGGATCACCCAGCAGGATGGAGGATATTGACCCTAAGTGGGCTAGTATGGTTGAGGTTGAGCCATTGCCAAAAACCTACCAGAGAGGCTACAGGCATGTGTTTGCTCCACATGGAGTGGAAGGGGCTATGCCTTCCACAACAACACAACAGGTGGACAAAGGAAAAGAGAAGGTCATTGAGCCAATCATTCATGATGAGGAGGACACACATGAAACGAAGCATGAATTCCAGCTTGTTGACCTAGATGAGGATGACAATGAAAAAATAACTAATGCTGCCATCAAAGGTAAGGATGTCAAGATTAAGGAGCTTCAAACTAATCTTGACAGGGCAAGATATGTCGTACACTTCCTTGAGCAAGAAAATGACCAATTGAAAACCAAACAAGTCATTGATGAGGTTAAGTACTTCATTGCTCGAAGGGAGGCTCAAAAGGCCAAAGTCATGCTCGATGAAACACTTGAAAGGTATGGCTTACTTGATGATGAAGAAGAACATGTACCAAGACAGAGACCTAGAACTAGAGGGCTGAAAAGAGCTCTACCTCTATAGAGGCAAAGGGAAGCAGAGTTTGTTGATCAGCAAACCCTAAATGAGCAACTTGCCATAGTGATCAGTGAGAACAGTGAACCATGACTTGATAGAGCCAATCAACACTTGGAGAAGTTGCTAGCCAAGGAAAATAAGGATAATGACCTATTGAGGAGAAAGGTCAAACACTATGCCCTGAAGGAGAAAATTGCATTGGCCAAGCTCAAAAGTTCCAATGCAAAAATTGAAGAGTTGACCATGGAGGAAAAGAAAATGTTGGACATTCTTGTTGAGGCTTCCCTTCAAGCCTAGACACATCATCATCATCTATTCTAAAAATTTTGAGGCATGTACAAACCTTTTTTGCAAATTCTGAGTTTGACTATGTTTTTCTGAAAAAGGATTTAGCAGAAAATTTGTCATATGCACAACGCCCTAGGCACTGCACAAATGATATGGACACTTTTTTGGAAAAAGGTCACCACCATTGGGTTCAAAATGATGAATACATGCACTGTGTAAATTTTCTAAGCTTTTTGAGTCAAACTGGTCAGTGAAAAGGGCAAAAAAAACCCTAAAAATCATGTTTCTACCCTTATTTTTGCCTAGGCGTTGCGCACAGAGCAGTCTTAGGAGATTGAAATTTTGAGGGGTCAAATCAACATCATTTTCAGAACTTGAAGTATATTCAGAAATAGGATAGGCAACGCTTTCCAACAAGCCATTTGGGCCTGATTTGGACACCTGTAGGTCAGTCAAAAGTCACCTTTAACATGGAGGGCACACAGCCTTAAGCGAGGGCGCATATGATAGGAAAATGGCGCATATGGAAATTTGCTAAGTTTTTTGGTTTTTCACTATAAATTTTGATTTTATCTCAAGAAATGATCTTTTTACCTATGCAATTCATCATGGTAAATGTAATTATGTCAAGGATAGGTTACCTAGGGGTAGATTCATTAGGTAAAGTTATCCTTCAGTCAAGATGAATCAATTTGAGTGTAATGAGAAGTGAGTCACTTGGACCATCCTACACTTCAATTTTCAGTTCAGAAATTAGTGGATCTCTTCCTCACCTCATGGATTTGACCCCCGAGGATGAGTGAAGCTTGTTTTTATGTATATTTAGCCCCTTTCTTCACACTAAGTAAGGGTTGTAATCAGTTTGCATGTTTGCTTATTGATCAAGGAACTATTGTACTCAGTTTGGCCAACTAATAAAGAGGATTTGCAGCTATTTTATGGGATACTTGTGGTATTGATGTTTATCATTGTCTTTTCTTCAGTTTCATATGTTAGCATGTATTGTATTCATATTCACTTCATCTTGATATGATCTCTTTCAATTTTGATAATCAGAATACATGCTTGCTCATGCTCTGTTTTGGGAAATTGGTCATAGTTTGTCCATTTTCATCTGTCTAAGAAGAACACATCTTCCATGCTCTTCCTAGCTTCTCTTCAATCTCAAACCATTCCATCACAATCATCTTCAAGTGATAAGCCTTGTTTCTACCCTTCCCCATTGATCCCTACAACCCTTCTCATTTGCCTTGACCTAGCTCCCTTGACCTAATTTCTTCATCCAGTGATAACCCAACCAAAACAAATTCAAACAAACCCCTGTACTCAATATCTAGCCTAAAAACCCTAATTCCTCCAGCCCTCTTGGCTGTGATTTTTTGGAGAGAGCCCTTTTCGACTTGATAGGGCTAGCTATCAAGTCAAAAGCTTGGTATGTGGTTACCTATGTTGGGATTCCTTCTTCAACCTTGAGAATCTGGTAGAGTGCTAAAAATTTCCATAAATGCAGTAGCGACTGTATTGGCTTTAAAAAGATAAGATAATACACAAAAGTGTGCAAACTTGGTACGTCTATCAACTGTCACCATGATGAAACTATTTCCTTAATACTTGGGTAAACCTGTGATAAAATCCCTTCAGACCTCCTCCTAACGCTAACTTGGAATGGCTAAAGGTTATAACAGACCTGGGGTCTTAATTATCTCAACTTTATTTTGTTGGAAAACCAAACATTCTACCACAAAATTTAGAATATCATATTTACGGCCATCCCAAAAAAAATCCTTCTTGACCCTGTGGTAAGTTTTTAAAAATCATGAGTGCCCTCTTAAGGGAGAGGTGTGAAATTCCAAAAGAATCTTTTGTTTGAGTTGGGAATTCTTACAAAGATATAAGCGATCTTTGTACCATAAGGAATCATTTTTCCAACTAAATGTATCGGATGTACTAGGATCTTGCTGCAACTTTTGAATGAGTGTCCATACATCTTTGTCCTTCTTCCATTCATCCCTTGCTTCGGTTATCCAATCTGGTTGGATAATAGAAATGGCACAAAGCAATGCTTCCACCTCTTCATTCTTTCTTGAGAGTGCATCTGCAACAACATTTAGCTTCCCTTTTTTGTAAATTATTTCAAAGTCATAACCCAACATCTTTGTGACCCATTTTTGCTGCTCTTCTGAAGATAGTCTTTGTTCCAAAAAGTGTTTAAGACTATCATGATTAGTTTTTACCTTGAAGTGTCTTCCCATTAGGTAAGTTCTCCATTTCTTTAGTGCATGCAGTATTGCTAACATTTCCTTCTCATAAATACGTTTCTGTAAATACTTTCCTTTGATTGGACGACTTTCAAAAGCAATGGGTCTTCCTTCTTGCATTAAAACAACACCAATTCCATTTCCTGAGGCATCACGTTCCACAATAAAGGTTTTTGTGAAGTCTGGCGTAGCTAAGACCGGTGCTAGGCACATTGCCTCTTTAAGACGTTCAAAGGCCTTAGTTGCTTCAGGAGTCCATGAAAATGCATCTTTCTTCAATAATGTTGTTAGAGGTGCCGCTATTCTCCCATAATTCTTAACAAACTTGCGATAATACCCTGTTAACCCGAGAAATCCTCGCAACTGCTTTATGGTTGTGGGGACTTTCCATTCCTTAATGGCTTTAATTTTGTTAGGGTCTACTTTAACACCCTCGTGAGATAAAATATGACCCAAATATTCCACCTCTTGTACTCCAAAGAAAAATTTGGATGTTTTTTCATATAATTGTTTCTCCTCCAATAGTTTGAGCACCCTGTCAACATGTTGAACATGATCCTTCCAAGACATGTTGTAGGTTAGTATATCATCAAAAAATACTAGCACAAATTTTCTAAGGAAGGGTTTGAAAATGGAATTCATCAACCCTTGAAATGTAGAAGGTGCATTGGTAAGGCCAAAAGGCATGACCAAAAATTCATAATGACCCTCATGAGTTCGAAATGTTGTTTTTGGAATATCTTCAGTCTTCATTCTAATTTGATGATATCTTGAACGAAGATGCAACTTGGTAAAATAAATTGCTCCATGTAATTCATCCAATAATTCATCAATCACAGGAATGGGAAATTTATCTTTAATGGTGAGCTTATTGAGCTCCCTATAATCCGGACACATACGCCATGATCCATCCTTCTTGTGTACCAATACTACAGGAGCAGAGAAAGAACTTTGACTAGGTTGAATTATACCCGCCTCTAACATTTCTGCAATCATACGTTCAATTTCGCTCTTTTGGAAGTAAGGATATCTATAAGGCCTGATGTTTGGAGGAACACTTCCTGTAATCAAATGAATAGCATGATCATGATCACGAATAGGTGGGAGTCCTTTGGGAGTTTCAAACACCTTGGAATGATTGTCCAAGACTTGTTGGAGATCTGCAGGAATAGAGGATTTTGATGTTGGAACTTCTAGTGATCATAATTGTGCAATTACGCCTCGTTGTTCTTTCTTTAGAAGCTTTGTCATGACATTAGAGCTTATTATCCTTCCTGGCTTCCCTGCAATACCTCGTAATTCAAATTCCTTTCCTTCTGAAAAAAATTTCAAGAAAAGTTCTTGAAAATTAAAAGCTACCGTCCCCAAAGATTGTAACCATTGTACTCCTAGTACAACATCGACACCTCCCATAGGAATGGAAAGCATTGGACTAGTCAATACATATTCCCCCATGGTTAGCTTGATATTATGGCATTTTCCAGAGCAATTTATAGTTCCTCCATTTGCAACCATCACTTGACATTCTGGTGCTGGGTATAGGAAACAATTCAATTCCTTGGCTACCTTACAATGAATAAAATTATGGGTAGTACCTGAATCAATCAACACTATTACCTTTTTCTTCTTGATATGTCCTTCTATCTTGAGAGTTTGAAATTAGTAATTCCATTAATCATTACAAGATATGGTCGGATTAATTTATTCTTTCTTTGGGTTGGTTCCTGGTGTATATCCTCCTCTTTTGATGTTTCTTGTTCATTTTCTTCATCCTCTTCACAATTTATGTAAAATAATTTCTTCTCGGTGCAATTATGAGCTTTAGAGTATTTCTTATCACAACTATAAAAAATAACTTTTGCTTTTTTTTCCTCCAATTGTTGCAGTGTCAACCTTGTAGGTTGTGGAAGGCTAGGAGAAACAACACTTCCATATTTATACTTGTGAATGGTATACTTCCTTGTTGCCTGTTAGTCAGCTATAAAATTTGTTATACCGAATGCTGGCTAAAAACTTATTGGAGCCTCCAAGGAACATTTTTTATTGCTAAAAAGTGTTGGCTCTTGAAGACTCTTGAAGGCCTCCTACCTTTTTCCTCTATCCCAAATCTTCATGGTTGTTCCCTTTTTTATACTCAGAAATTCTGCTGAAATCATGAGAAGAAACTTCTCCAAAACCATCATTTCTCCCCTCCCCCTCTTCCAAAATTACCTTCATTTTCCCCCCTAAATCTCCCTAAAATCCCCTTCAAATTCTACCCATGCCCCTTGTGTGGTTTAATTCACCCTTTATCCCCTTATCGTTTCCCTTCCTAGGCCTTAAAACCCATGAAAATGGGGTTAAAACCCGCTTTAAACTTTATATAAAGGCCTAAGCCCCCTTTCCCGCAAGCTCCAACCACTTCCCCACGTAACCCTTACCCAAAACCAAGTGCTTAATGCCTTGGGGGCCGGTCGCATGATCGCAGATTGCAGAAATATAAAAATGGGTTGATTGAAAGGCGCCATCGCGCGAACGCGCGATCGCAGAAATACAAAAATGGGTTGATCAAAAAGACCCGCATCAAAGTTCCGATGCGCATAAGTCCCGCGATATGTTCTGCACCGTCGATCTATTGTTTAAATATGACGGTGGAGCGCTAATCGCACTCCCCGCCCTCCTCCGATCGTAGATCGTCGCAATTGCAAGTTTTCATGTGGTGTTCCCCGATCGGTCCATCACAATGTTTGCGATGCGATGGATTGCATCCTCCGATCGCATCGCTCTCCCGATCCTCTGATTGCATATCCCCTCCGACTGCTCGCCCTCCTCCGATCGCATCGCAAGTTACTTTCTCCGCGTTGCGATTTTCCCCCCCGCTCCGATCTCCAATTGTGATTTTCGATCACCACGTAGGTCCCACCTCGTACGTCATTCCCATCATATTTCCATTGCATTTCACGCATTTCCTTTGCATTTCCGCCAAAGTCCAAAGTTTCATATTTTGCATTAAAGTTCATGTTTCATGTGTTTTTCACTCATTTCGTACATCATTCTCGCGGTTTTAATCTCCGTCGTCGATTTTCGTCATTAGACCACGATCAAACGGTCCACAACGCACTTCACCACCAAACCCTATTTGTTCGTCGTTTTCACAATTCCACTGCATTATTCACCATTTTTAATTCTAAACGGCCACCACCGCGCTATCATTTCCTCCGCCCTTCGTATAACATCCGCCATCCCGTGCATCAGATTTCTTAACTAAGTTTCGTGTTTTGCAGGGTAAAAGCAGTAGAAGACCTCCATGATTTTCAGTTCCTGCTATAGGGATAGAGAGCACAGAAAAGGACCATTTTTCAGAAAATAAATCATGGAAGATGACCAAGAAAGAGTTCTTGACAGGAATTTCATTCAAGAACAGGGTTGGAAGCACTATAAAGTCTTCCCGAGGCCATTTAAAATGCAGTTTTCACGAACAGAGATATAAATGAAGCGGCTGAGAGTTCAAGGCACAAAAACTAAGTCATTAGGACAGCTTCATCAGCAGATTACTCTTCAGGACAGAGTGCCCATACTGTTTTTAATCTACGCCGTGTTCCAGAGAAGTTCTCCGCCTTGACCACAGTCCAGAGTTACCAAAGCATTTGTTTCACAGGTATGGCAGGCCCGAGTGTCATTATTCTGCCTTTGTGCAATTCTACAAGCCACTACAACAGGTACACCAAAGACATACCTAGAGTAAATGGAGGCCTGACAAAGACCACTCCATCAGCCAAAGAGTTACTTCTGCAAGGAAATTCAATGCAAAACACATCTGTGGAGTAACCCTCACATCACACAGAACCACAGAGGACAGCCAAGCTCCCACAGAGCTTGATCTTTAATGAAAATCATTCAATGCAGAAGATATGTTTGTAAGTTTCTAGATTGAGCTTCTCAAAGGCCCAGAAGCCATTAAATCTGTATTAATTGTAATGATAGATCTTTCATCAGATCTGACCTCCTCATCCTTCTATATATACTTTTGTAGAAGATGAGTGAGGGGTTGGTTGTAGAACTTTGATATACATTTGAGCTGAGACTTCTATCTGTACATAGTGTTCACTGGCCCTTGGAGCTCTGCTTGCACTAGATTAGTTAGGTTGGATAGTGCAGATGATTGCTGAACTATAGCATCGGACTTAAGTTGTAACTAGTTTGAAGCATCAATACAAGCTGATTTATGGGATCCTGGTCTATGTTGACGGTGATGTCTTCCTCATTGTAACTTGTTATTTTATTTATGTTTTCACTGTGTTTCATATCCTCTATAAAGAACATCATGCATAGAGTTAGGACCTACTGTATATCAGTAACCTTCTCTGACTGAAAATCTTTATCTAAATGTTTTCTTTCAATCTGTGTATTTGAGAATGATTTGATTCAGTTTAAGCTTAGGAATTTTGGCGTTCCCTTATCTTATTGTTTAGCTGAGTATCAGTCTTGAATGTTATGTTCAGTATTAGTTAAGTAGAGATGAACTCTGGAAGATATGGTGTGCCCTGGTCCTAGTTTCATTCCCAAAGACTGTCTGAATGTTTCCCTTGGAATGTGTTAAAAGCTGGCTAGTTTAGAAGTACTTACCAGATCTTAGACCGTTCTGTGTTATCTTGGTGTTTCCCCCTGTTTTTGTATGTTTTCTATTGAAATTGTATCAAAGGCTGGCTAGTTTAAAAGTACTTACCAGATCCTAGTCTGCTTTCATTTCCTTCTTAAGTGTTCGTCAAAGGCTGGCTAGTTTGAAAGTACTTACCAGATCCTAGGCTACTCTTTGTTCTGCATCTGTTTAACTTTCCTTCTTGTTGTACCATTTCATTCAATAAATCAATCTTCAAAGAGATCCTAGACATAGATGACTTGCCCCATGGACCATTCTTGAACCTGCTGTTTCGATTAAACCCTATTACGACTCCATAGCCCAATGGACTAAAACTTGTAGTTACCCACCTTTCTGGCTGAAGCTTGTTCTTTTTCTTGCAACTCCTCACTTTTGAAACTCTTTGCATTCAGAACTTTCCCCTCAAATTGTTTTCATGCTCAACCATCCAAAAAACAAACAAACCCTTGGTCTTCATAACTAGCCAAACATTATTACCCCAAACTTCAAAGACAAATCCATCTTTGCACTCATTGGAGAGATCCCTCTCCAGATTCAGGAGGGCTAGATCCTAGAATCCCAAAGTGGTTTAAACGATGTTGTTTCTGTAATTGGACTCTGCTAATATTTCTTATAAATTACAGGTAACTAACATTTCTGGCGACTCCACTGGGGAATCCAAACCCTATAAACTTTGTTGTGTTCTCCCACACTCTTAGATAGAGTCTAGAAAGGGCTAGGTAGCCTCCGGATCTCATCCTCTTTCAGAGGTGACATATCTGGTTAATGCCCTCCCAGTCAACCTCTGGTTTGAGTTCCCTTGAACACTTCACTTCATAAAACTTTGTCGAGTATAAAGCAGCCTTTCAAGCACTACCAAGAAATGGTAATCATGTTGAAACTTGTTTGAATCAGTGACAAACTAGGTAAATCCTAGGATTCTCTCAAGACTTTATCTAACCTTGAAAGATAAGCTGACTTAGCCATAAGAGTAAACTGTCTTTGTCTCATAACCGTAGCTAAGTTTTGAAATAGGGGTAGGATATTCTTAGAACCACACAACAGAGAATAACTCAGAAAAAACCCAAAAACATTTCAGATTGGTATCCAATAAACATGGTGGTGGACCATAAAACCTTTTACCTCCTTAGGGGCTAAAAACTTCCACTTGGCAACTCCACAATCCTGAATAGACCTTAAGAGTCCACTGGGAAGAACCCTTATCATTATAATATCTTTCAAACTCAGTCATAAGACTGCAGGATTAAAATTTTTGCAAAACAGACTAGTTAACCTCTTAAAGATTGTCATACCTGGTTGAACTTGTCTTGTTTATTTGGGTATGAAAAACACAGCATAGTGGCCCCTAGAAAGATTCACACTAGAACCTATCCTGACCCTGATCCACCCGAAGTAGTTGATAACCCAGAAGGTATCCTTAGGAAGTCTTCTAAGATTAAATTATCAACTGTTTTCAGATCACCCTTGAGAGTTAATTCAGTTCCTGAAAATCTTTCAGCTCTACAGCAATCTCAAGTTGACTTAGTAAATCCATTTAGAACTAGGTCTCTTGGTGATTTAGATCAGTTAGATTCTGAGTCTTCACTATCATCTCCTGAAACAAGTGAACCTCTTGGTAGCAGAGAAACAACACCTCCTGATTTACATTTCCTTCACAACTTAGGTGTCTCTCATCCAAGATCAGCTCAGCAGTCTATTCTTGGTCCATCCACTTCTGCTCACCCTACATCCACTGTTCAAACCACTCTACTTCAGCCCACTTTTCCTGTTATTAATCCACTCCTTGTAAATCCTCCCCCACCACCTATCATGGCAGCATGGTATGCTCCCCTAGTCCTTCCTGTACCATTATTCAATCTTCCACAGGACTATCAGTCCAAAATTCCATTGTATGATGCTAACAATGCTACAACCGCATCACAACATGTGGATAAGATGAATGACTACTTTGACAGAAATGAAATTGATGATGATTCTGTCAAGATCAGATTATTTGCTCAGAGCTTTGGGGGGGAAGTAAGAAAATGGTTTAAAGGTTTAGCCCCCCATAGTATAAATGATCTCCAAGCCTTCCATCAGACCTTCTTAAAAAAATGGGAAGTGAAGAAAAATCCTCTCCAAATCCTCTCTGATTACAAAGGCCTCCATAGAAACACTGGGGAAAGTGTACAAGCTTATTGTACTAGATTTAATAGTGTATATAATGCACTCCCTCCAGAACTAAAACCTCCACAGGGCTCAGCTCTAAACAAGTTTCCTGAAGGGTTTGACTCTGATATGACCTACCAACTGAGAGAGAAATTTCAAAACTCTCGAGGATATGCAAAGGGGTGCTCTTTCTGTAGAAGTCAACTTAATAGAGAAAAGAGCAAGAATGAGAAGCGAGAAAAGGGTATCTTTTAGAGATTATTCCACACCTTCTACCTCCACCTCAAAGATAGAGAAAATGATGGAGGAGATGATGAAATAAATGAGCATAATCAAGAGAGCACAAGCAAATCAAAACCAAACTGCTCCTCAAAATAGAAACCAAAACCAAAACCAGAATTTTAGAAGGAACCAAACTACAGATAGATCTAGGGAAGATGATCAACAGATCACTCCTCCCTTTCTTCAAAACTATGTGAGCGAGGTTGAGGAAACAAATGAGATAAAAAAGGAATATGATATCAACTTGCTAGGGGTGGATGATGATGACTTTGAGATTCATTATAATAGTAAACAAGGTCTTTACACACCTTATGATGATAAAAGAGATGATGATGAAAATTATTGTCAGGGCATGGAAAATGTCATCATAGAACCTCAAAGAGAATATTACCTTAGAAGCAAAACCAGTCAACAAACCCCCTGCAGCAAAACCTCTGAAAAATCTTCACAAAACAGCACTACAACCAAACCAAAAATTGTCAAACAGAAGGCTAAAACAGTGGCTGAAAATTCTGGTAATGATAAAGACAAAGACACTCAAAACAATGAAAAATAGAGTGCTGACATTAGTAGTACTAGAATTTTAGCCAGTACTCTGGTTAAAACCATCTTATCAAATGTAAATAAGACAAATCAGCAAGCTAATTTTGTTGACAGGATGATAGCTAATAAGGCTGAAACCAACGCTTCAAAGGGCCAAATTCCTTTCAGTCTGGAGCGGGAAATTTCAAAAATCAAAATATCGGTTCCCTTAACTGAGTTAGCTTCCCATCATGTGTATAGGACCCAAATTTTGAAGGCTTTAAACGTAGAGGAAAGTGAGGAAACGGTCAATCTTAGTGATGACCAAATAGAGCTTATCTTCGGTCCAAAGATTGAAGGCAAATACCAAGAGGGACCTGTCCCTCCCTTTTATGTGAGTTTAAACATTCATGACAAAATTTTTCACAATGCTATGCATGATTCTGGGGCTTCTCATAATTTAATGCCAAAAGCTGTGATGGAGAGCCTGGGTCTAGAAATCACCAGACCTTACAAATACCTTTACTCCTTTGACTCTAGCAGAGTAAAATGTTTAGGATTGATCAAAGACCTTTGTGTCAGCGTAGCCCAGATCCCAGCCAAATGCTTAGTCATGGACATTGTTGTGGCTAATGTGCTCCCAAAATATGGAATGTTATTATCAAGATCTTGCGGTGCTAAGTTACAAGGGACTATGCAAATGGACATGACCTTTGAAACTATCCCTGTTTTCAATTAGACTAGAAGACTTTACGGGAATCCCATATGCAATACACGATCACAAGTCAAGACGGACAGCAAAACTCCCCTATATACACTTTATGCTTCTGAGACCTCGATTCATTTATCTGTTTAATGATGAAACACTTGGTGAGCAAGTCATTTTAACGGGAATCTACGGTCGATAGGGAGGAAGAAAACACGAACACGAAGTGTCAAAACGGTTCGGCACTTAAAACGTTATTGGGCAAACCAAGGTCTTGAAACACAAGCCATGAGTCCAGCATTGCTCCTAAACCTTGAATACTCAAGGAAACTCTCCTCCCCCTAATGAAAAACACGAAGAGTCAAAACAAGTTCAAATAAGTGTTGTTGATCGTAAAAAAGTCAGCCACCATATTAACGGAAGAGGACGGTAACCAAGGTGAAACTAAACGATCCTTCTACGGAGTATGTATTTCGATGGATCATGCACTAAGAACAATGCGGGTGCGGGTGTTTGGATCATTAACAACCCGAATATGAGTCCCTTCTCTTAGGCTTACAACTATTGAAAAGGTTAGGAGCCAGAAGAATCATTATGCATGGGGATTCAGAGCTAGTCATTAGGCAGGTCAAAAGGGAGTATAATGAAAATCATCCCAGACTTAGGGCCTACCGAAATGACTTCATGGACCTTTTAAACACTTTCGAAGACTCCAAACTGATTTTTGTCCCAAGAAAGAAAAATAATGCAGCCCACAACTTAGCCTACGCAGCCAGAACATGCCTGACACCATATAGCACCAAAGACTGCACAACTCAGATAAAATTTAGACTAGCTGTGCCTGATAATGAGAAATATTGGCAAGTTTTTGACAATGACAAACAAATATAAGACTTCATGCAATTCAGGAATGGATTTGAACTAAACAGTTCAGGTTCAAACTGTGAAACAGACTACAGTGAAGAAAATTTTCTTGATAGAGAAGAACCTTCTCCTAAACTTGCTAATATAAATATGTTGTCTAGCAAGCTTGAAAACAAAACAGAGATGACCGCAGAATCAGAAACAGAGGAATTAGAGACCTTGCACTCTAAAGATGAGAGTTTGCCTAAGGGCCTAGCTCCTTTGGAAGAGTTGTTCGATTTCAATGATGTGGCAAATAAAACAAAACTAGAGCCTGTAGAGACTGAGGTGGAAGAATGAAACATTGGCAGCGAACTTAAGCCAAAAATGATTAAACTGTCCAAGACCTTACCAGCTCACATTAAACTCAAATATATAGAGCTGTTTAAGGAGTTTTATGATGTTTTTGCATGGAGTTACGAAGATCTTAAATCCTATGACACTAAAATAATACAGCACAAAATCCCCCTCAAAGAAAACTGAAAACCATTCAAACAGAAACTACGCAGAATAAACCCTGTTCAATTGCCTTTGGTTCGGAAGGAGATCATGAAAATGTACGACGCTGGTATTATTGTTCCTATTAGATATTCTGAATGGGTGTCTAATCTGGTGTCTGTTAGGAAGAAAACTGGAGAAATTAGGCTTTGTATAGACTTTAGAGACTTGAACAAAGCTTCATTGAAAGATAACTACCCTCTGCCTAAAATGGATCATATTTTACAAAGGGTAGTAGGGTCTAGAAGAATTTCTTTGCTGGATGGCTATTCAGGGTACAATCAGATCTTGGTTTACCCTGCTGATCAATTAAAGAAAACCTTTACTACACCATGGGGCACCTTCATGTATGTGAAGATGCCTTTTGGTCTAATGAATGCTGGAGCAACCTTTCAAAGAGCCATGGACATAGCTTTCTCGGAAGAGCTAGGCTTCTTCATCATTATATACCTTGATGATGTTACTGTGTTTTCAAAAATAGATGAAGAACACTTAGAACATTTAAGAAGAGTTTTCAAGAACTGCAGAAAGTTTGGGATGTCTTTAAACCCCAAGAAGACACTATTTGGTCTCCAAGAAGGTAAAATTCTTGGGAACATTATTTCAGAGGAAGGTATACAGATAGATCCCAAGAGGATTGAGGCCATATTGCAAATCTCTCATCCCTGAAACATCAAAGAGTTGCAATCTTTCATTGGGAAGATTAAATTTTTGAGAAGGTTCATCCCCAATCTAGCTGAGCTCCTTAGGAATATTACGAACATGTTGAAGAAGGAGCAAGGAGTAAAATTGACCTTGGAAGCAAAGAAGTCCTTTGAGCTGGTGAAACAAGCGCTGACCGAAACACCGGTTCTGATAAGTCCTGATTTCTCAAAGGATTTTTATATTTTCTCGTTCGCATCAGAACACACCATAGCCGCTGTCCTATTACATAAGAATCCGTAGGGACAAGAGCAGCCTATTGCATTCTTTAGCAAGGCATTGAGGGATGCCCCTTTGAAGTACAACATTATGGAGAAGCAAGCCTTGGATTTGGTTAAAGCTCTGAAAGACTTTAGAGTCTACATTATTCATTCACACATCATTGCCTTTGTCCCAAACTCAGTTGTTAAAGACATCCTAACACAGGACCCAGATGGTAAGAGAGGTAAGTGGATCGTTGTTATCCTTGAATATGATTTAGAGATAAAACCCACTAAACTCTTCAAAGGCCAAGGTCTAGCTAGGTTAATGGCTGAGTCAAATTTTGAAGTTCTTGATATTAATATGATTAATGCTTTTGATGATCAAGAAGAGTTCTCAACTCCTATTATTGAAGACCATTTTATGAATTCTCCTTGGTATGCTGATATTCTTTATTTTTTTCTAAATTTGAACACACCCCCTGGTTTGACGAAGACAAAGGAAAGATTCCTTAAATTGAAAGCTGTAAACTATTGCATCATAAATAGATGTCTTTATTGGAAGAATGCAAGTGGTCTATTGCTTAAATGTTTGCCTGAGTTTGAGGTAGAGAAGGTTAAATAATAGTTTCATGAAAGAGAGTGTGGAGGTCACTTGTACTGGAAAACAACAGCCAACAAAATTTTGAGGGTTGGTTTCTATTGGCCTACTCTTTTCCATGATGTGCACATGATGATTATAACCTGTCATAAGTGCCAACTATTTGAAGGCAAAAGGAAGCTGCTCCCCCTGCCTCTGCATCCAATCACTGTTGAAGCTCCTGTTAAATAGTGGGGACTTGACTTCATAGGAGAAATCCATCCACCATTCTCTGCCCAGCATAGATGGATTCTCACTGCCATAGACTATTTCACTAAGTGGATAGAAGCCATACCTTGTAGGCAAGCCAATGATTCTGTTATTATAAAATTCCTTGAGACTAACATCCTCTCCAAATTTGGTTGTCCTACCAAAATCATCACTGATAATGCAGCAGCATTCGGATCGAAGAAGATGGTTGAATTCTGTCACAAGTATCAGATAACATTGGAGCATTCCACGACCTATTACCCTCAAGGTAATGGACTGGCAGAGTCCTCAAACAAGATTTTAGTGAACATGATCAAGAAAATGTTGGAGGAAAACAAAAAGTCTTGGCACACAAAGCTGGTCCATGCACTGTGGGCTGATAGATTGACTTTGAAGAAATCCATTAACACGTCACCATTTCAGCTTGTGTATGGTACTGATGCAATTTTTCCAAACAACCTTGGTGTACCAGTGATGAAGTTCATGCAAGAGTTGCAAACTGAAGAAAATGATTTGATCATAAGAATAAATCAGAACATTCATCTTCAGCAAACCAGAGAGGAAGTTTATGACAAAGCATTGTAGAAACAGGACAACATTAAAAAGCTCTTTGATAGAAGAAAAAAGGCCATAAATTTTAAGATTGGGGACAAAGTTTTAAAGTGGGACTCAAGGAGGGAAGAAAAGGGCAAGCATGGAAAGTTTGACAACTTATGGCTTGGCCCTTACTCCATTCACTCAGCTGCTGGTACTAATGCATTTTTCTTACAAGAGTTGAATGGAGAAGAATTGTTTGGGGGTCCTGTCAATGGCAGGATGCTTAAAAATTACTTCTCTTGATCCATCCCACGTGATGAAAGCCTTTTTTATTTTTTATTTTTTCTCATTGTGAATATCCCACCACCATTGCATTCAAGTTAGAAAAATAAAAAAAGTACAAAAAAAAGGAAAAAGAGAAAAGGGGGCAGATTGTCAAAATAGGAAAGGTATAGCCCCATACCAAATTTAAAAAGAAAAACAAATTCTGAAAGTGTGCAAGCTCAAATGCCACTCCTGAAAAACACACTTCTAACTAGTCAAACAACCTAATCTTCACTAGTTAGCTTTAAATTTTCTGCTGATAGGATAGAGAATTCGATTGGCCAAACTATTTAATCTTGGATTATCAGTAGATATATTAAGATAGAAATGAAAGGTTCAAACAAGCTCAAAACCTGAACCTAAAGTTTCCAAGAAAAAGATGACTCAAATCTGTTCTATTTTCTGAGTCATAAAGACGTAAATCTGGTTCTAATTAGCTCAAAATCTGAACCAGAAAGAAAGAAAGAACAGCTCAAACAAAGTCAAAACAAAGCTGAAATGAAGAAAGGCAAGTGACTCTAACAATTCCAAAACTTGAGTCACAAACAAAAAGAAGGATGCTTCGAGATTTCAGATTTCAGCCTTCAAATTTTGTTCCAGTTTTTGCAAATTTTTGTCCATGTGCAACTGTTTTTATGCCTTGGATCCATAGCAAACTAGACTGTCTAATCCTAGTTTCACTGTTTTTGAATTTCTGTTGTAGGATTTAGAGAATGAAAATCTGTTGGACAGCTTAATCCCAACAGATCGTAAAATAGGTAGAGAAGCATCTGAACTCAACTGTTTAATCTGATTTCAGGGAGAAATAAGGAGTAGAATTAGATTAGTTTTCCTGCTTTCAAAAGCATAAAATGTTGTAAAAAGAGTTTTCCAATCCAAGTGCACTCTAATGAAGAAAATAAATGTTAGATCAGTAGGATTTGGGTAGGTAGAAGTCTGTATTGATGAAGATCCATTTGTTTCATAACTGCTTATATGTTTTCAGAGCAAATCATCCTAGCAAAGGAAGAGAAACCTAATGAATCAAGTGCAGGTTAGCCTCCTAGAGAATGCAAGTCTGCAGTTCTTAACGACTTCAAGAAGGCACCATCCCCAAGTGGAGCCACTGTTAGCCAGCTATAAAATTTGTTATACCGAATGTTGGCTAAAAACTTATTGGAGCCTCCAAGGAACAATTTTTATTGCTAAAAAGTGTTGGCTCTTTAAGACTCTTGAAGGCCTCCTACCTTTTTCCTCTATCCCAAATCTTCATGGTTGTTCCCTTTTTTATACTCAGAAATTCTGCTGAAATCATGAGAAGAAACTGCTCCAAAACCATCATTTCTCCCCTCCCCCTCTTCCAAACTTACCTTCATTTTCCTCCCTAAATCTCCCTAAAATCCCCTTCAAATTATACCCATGCCCCTTGTGTGGTTTAGTTCACCCTTTATCCCCTTATCATTTCCCTTCCTAGGCCTTAAAACCCATGAAAATGGGGTTAAAACCCGCTTTAAACTTTATATTAAGGCCTAAGCCCCTTTTCCCGCAAGCTCCAACCACTTCCCCACGTAACCCTTACTCAAAACCAAGCGCTTAATGCCTTGGGGGCCGGTCGCATGATCGCAGATCGCAGAAATATAAAAATGGGTTGATTGAAAGGCGCCATCGCGCGAGCGCGCGATCGCAGAAATACAAAAATGGGTTGATAAAAAAGACCCGCCTCAAAGTTACGATGCGCATAAGTCCCGCGATATGTTCTGCACCGTCGATCTGTTGTTTAAATCTGACGGTGGAGCACTAATCGCACTCCCCGCCCTCCTCCGATCGCAGATCTTCGCAATTGCAAGTTTTCATGTGGTGTTCCCCGATCGGTCCATCGCAATGTTTGTGATGCGATGGATCGCATCCTCCGTCCTTATCCCTCATTTTGCCCTCCTGGAGGAGTCGCATCGCAAGTTGGATTTCTCCATGTTGATTCCCCCCTCCACCTTTCCAGATCTCCAATTGCGATTTGCGATCACCACATAGGTCCCACCTCGTACGTCATTCCCATGATATTTCCATTGCATTTCACGCATCTCCTTTGCATTTCCGCCAAAGTCCAAAGTTTCATATTTTGCATTAAAGTTCATGTTTCATGTGTTTTTCACTCATTTCGTACATCATTCTCGCGGTTTTAATCTCCGCCATCAATTTTCGTCATTAGACCACGATCAAACGGTCCACAACGCACTTCACCACCAAACCCTATTTGTTCGCCGTTTTCACCATTCCACTGCATTATTCACCATTTTTCATTCTGAACCACCACCGCCGCGCTATCATTTCCTCCGCCCTCCGTATAACATCCGCCATCCCGTGCATCAGATTTCTTAACTAAGTTTCATGTTTTGCAGGGTAAAAGCAGCAGAAGACCTCCATGATTTTCAGTTCCTGCTATAGGGACAAAGAGCACAGAAAATGACTGTTTTTCAGAAAAGAAATCATGGAAGATGACCAAGAAAGAGTTCTTGACAGGACTTGCATTCAAGAACAGGGTTGGAAGCACTGTAAAGTCTTCCTGAGGCCATTTAAAACGCAGTTTTCACGGACAGAGATATAAATGAAGCGGCTGAGAGTTCAAGGCACAGAAACTAAGTCATCAGGACAGCTTCATCAGCAGATTACTCTTCAGGACAGAGTGCCCATACTGTTTTTAATCTACGTCGTGTTCCAGAGAAGTTCTCCACCTTGACCACAGTCTGGAGTTACCAAAGCATTTGTTTCACAGGTATGGCAGGCCCGAGCGTCATTATTCTGCCTTTGTGCAATTCTACAAGCCACTGCAGCAGGTACACCAAAGACATACCTAGAGTAAATGGAGGCCTGACAAAGACCACTCCATCAGCCAAAGAGTTACTTCTGCAAGGAAATTCAATGCAAAACACATCTGCGGAGTAACCCTCACATCACACAGAACCACGGAGGACAGCCAAGCTCCCACAGAGCTTGATATTTAATGAAAATAATTCAATGCAGAAGATATGTTTGTAAGTTTCTAGATTGAGCTTCTCAAAGGCCTAGAAGCCATTAAATCTGTATTAATTGTAATGATAGATCTTTCATCAGATCTGACCTCCTCATCCTTCTATATATATTTTTGTAGAAGATGAGTGAGGGGTTGGTTGTAGAACTTTGATATACATTTGAGCTGAGACTTCTATCTGTACATAGTGTTCACTGGCCCTTGGAGCTCTCCTTTCACTAGATTAGTTAGGTTGGATAGTGCAGATGATTGCTGAACTATAGCATTGGACTTAAGTTGTAACTGGTTTGAAGCATCAATACAAGCTGATTTATGGGATCCTGGTCTATGTTGACGGTGATGTCTTCCTCATTGTAACTTGTTATTTTATTTATGTTTTCACTGTGTTTCATATCCTCTATAAAGAACAACATGCATAGAGTTAGGACCTACTGTATATCAGTAACCTTCTCTGACTGAAAATCTTTATCTAAATGTTTTCTTTCAATTTGTGTGTTTGAGAATGATTTGATTCAGTTTAAGCTTAGGAATGTTGGCGTTCCCTCATCTTATTGTTTAGCTGAATATTAGTCTTGAATGTTATGTTCAGTATTAGTTAAGTAGAGATGAACTCTGGAAGATATGGTGTGCCCTGGTCCTAGTTTCATTCCCAAAGAATGTCTGAATGTTTCCCTTGGAATGTGTTAAAAGCTGGCTAGTTTAGAAGTACTTACCAGATCTTAGACCGTTCTATGTTATCTTTGTGTTTCCCCCTGTTTTTGTATGTTTTCTATTGAAAGTGTATCAAAGGCTGGCTAGTTTAAAAGTACTTACCAGATCCTAGTCTGCTTTCATGTCCTTCTTAAGTGTTCGTCAAAGGCTGGCTAGTTTGAAAGTACTTACCAGATCCTAGGCTGCTCTTTGTTCTGCATCTGTTTAACTTTCCTTCTTGTTGTACCATTTCATTCCATAAATCAATCTTCAAAGAGATCCTAGACATAGATGACTTGCCCCATGAACCATTCTTGAACCTGATGTTTCAATTAAACCCTATTATGACTCCATAGCCCAATGGACTAAAACTTGCAGTTACCCACATTTCTGGCTGAAGCTTGTTCTTTTGCTTGCAACTCATCACTTTTGAAACTCTTTGCATTCAGAACTTTCCCCTCGAACTTTTTTCATGCTCAACCATCCAAAAAACAAACAAACCCTTGGTCTTCATAACTAGCCTAACATTATTACCCCAAACTTCAAAGACAAATCCATCTTTGCACTCATTGGAGTGATCCCTCTCCGGATTCAGGAGGGCTAGATCCTAGAATCCCAAAGTGGTTGAAATGATGTTGTTTCTGTAATTGGACTCTGCCAATCTTGCTAATAAATTACAGGTAACTAACATTGCCATAATTTTTCTTTCAACTTTTCTTGTCACCCTGAATGCTTTCTCCAATGAATCAGGTTCCCAAAGGCGAACCTCATGTTGGATGTTATCCATTAAATTCCCTATGAAGACATCAATCCTATGCTCCTCTGGAATATATGTTACCCTGATATTAAATTTTTGGAAGTCTTCAATGTGCTCCACCATTTAACCCTTTTGTTTGATATTTATCAATTGGCTAAATAAGGTGTTGATCTTTGTATCCTCATAATGTGCTATCATTTCTCCATAAAAATTGACCAAGTGACAAGTTTTTTATGAGAATAAAGGCATCGATACCATACAAACTGATAGGTTTCTAATATAAAGTTGCAATGCATACCTTTTGTGAGTGTTGAAAATCATTGAGATCAAAATATTGTTCCATGTGTAGTATCCATGTTACCAGATCCTTTCCATAAAACTTCCTCATATTTATCTTTGGAATGTGGTGGTTCTTAAACCCAACATTGGAGTTTCTAAAATCACAATTCATATTCCTCTTGTCCTCATCATGATTTTCATGGATTACCTTGTCACCGCCGAGAAGCCTTTCTTGGAACAACTTTGTCAAACTTTCCTTCAAACCTTCCATGTATGCTTTCAAACCATATATTTAAGATTCCATGCCATCCTTCAAACCAACCATCTTAGCTTCCATGCCATCCTTCCAACCTTCCATGTCTACTTGTAAACCATCCATGTCATCTTTGGTTGCTCTTTTGAGAGTGAAATTTGTGGCACTTGGTCCCGTAATTTTGATATATCATGTTGCAATTCTTCCTCTTCATGCTTCATAGTAGAGATTTATGAGGGATTAATGGGTATATAATTATTTTGTTTTGGAGGAATTTTAGGACCAAACACTGATATCTATGCTTCAGTATGCCCTTTAAATCACTTCAAACTGATTTTTCAAACAAATTTTAAAAATACACACATTTTTCTTGCTTTTTTGGAGCTCGATATTGAAATTGTTCTCTCTGTAATTTCATATTTCCAAGGTACGAAATTCAGTCCTGCCGTAGCTCTCTAAATCTTCTTTCCAATACCATAAGTCAGACGAATATTGGATTCTTCAATAAATAGTTATTCCAAATCTCCCACGATGGCCTGATTATGGAATATTTCAGTAGAGCGAAGTTCTAGGGGATGCCACGTGTCACTGTTTCAACATTTGTCTATAAAAATGCTACATGACAAACTATAGTCCATGTGATTTCAACCAATTTTTACATAATTCAAATCTGATGTATGAAATGAAAGTTATGATGATTTTCCCTAGGTCACATGTTTGAGATGGAATTTTGGAGCCTGCAAAAACCATAACTTCCTCGGATCATATGTCCAAAAATATAGTGAACCAAGATATTAATTTCATAAAAAATGTTCATCAATATCTCGGCTCCACGTGGTTGTAATTTCAGCTTTTGAAGCATCGTGGAAAAAAATTCATAGCTAAAATTCCATGATGGCATGTTTGAAACAGTGAAACCCTAGAATCCAAAGTTTTGATACCAAATTTTATGCAACCAGCTCACAAAATAGAAGAAAAGATAGATCAACGACTTGAAAATTAACCTCTTTGGTGGGGAAACCTCATTTACATGACACAAATGAACAATTCTTGGATGATACAAATTACAATACCTCCTTTGTATATATAAGAGTCTAAGGAGTCACAAATCAAAGCCTACATAACAATACTAATGTAAGGGAACAAAAATAACAATAGTGGGCTTCTATGGGGCACAACAATAACAATATGGGGGCTACATGGGCAAAAAAATAACAATAAGGGGGCTACACTAATAATAACTATAAGGGTCTACACTAGTATTATAGGGACCTAACAACATAAAGATTCATTACCACTCTATAAACCAATTAGGTTCATTCTTTAAAAGGTTGTATGTTTGGTAGGATTCATTTTCAAGGAAATACAAGGGAGAATGCCATTGAAAAATATTATCCCGTAAAGGTTCTCCTACTATGCTTAATATTTAGGAATAATTCAAGTTCCATACGAGGAGTCATCGATTTTTTTGTCAAATTAGAGTGGTCTAGATTTGTGTTACATATTCTAGAGTTTTGTTTAGTAAAATACAATTCTAGTCTACAAAATTATTCACAACTAGAACTCTCATAGAGGTCCCTAAGTTTACCATGGCCAAAGTCCTCACAAAATACAACCACTCTAAAAAAAATACGAGACTGGTGAGATATAAAAATATAGCAAGGGTAAAATATAATAATCATAACAAATAGAACCATCAATAACCAAATTCCTCGCCAAGGAGGTTTTAAATCCTTGTATCATAATGCCAAAAGTGGCCATCATATTCCTTCCCATGACTATATAACTCTTGTAGAACGAAAAAAATTCAACATTAGATTTATTTCCATACATGAGAGTGTCATTCACGGACATTAATTAAATATCATTTTCCAAAAACACACACACACACACATATATCACTTCCAACAAAACAAGAAAATCAACACATCATAGTTATGGTGCAAAATCAGTTCTTTGGTTAGGAAGTGTGGTGTAAGTGGTAAGAAGGAAAGTATTGAGGTGTGAGATTGGGCATGATTGTTTCATTCACCTTCCTCTCATCTATTTTCCCCAAATTGTAAAGATGACAAAGACTCATGGAATTTTGTATGAGATCCTTCAACTTAAGAGATAACTGGGAAGGAATATGGAACCAGAAGAATTCCTTGATCTTCTTCTCCACCTAGCGGATTTCGAAAGCATATCTTAGGTTCTAGAAAATATAAAAAAAATATGTTCTCTCACACTTTTTCACCAACTAAACATCATTACTGAGCTTGGGCACGATTTTTTCATTCACTTTCCTCTCATCCATTTTCCTTAACTCATACATATGACAAAGATTCTTGAACACTGATATGAGATTTTTCATCTTAAAATATATTTGGTAAGGAATATGGTAGTTAATGAAGTCCTGGATCTCCTTCTTTAGTTGGTGGATTATAACAACATATCTGAGATTCTGGAAAATATTAAAATAACTTATTTTCTCAATATTTTTCACCAATTGAACATTGTTATTGAGTGATTATTTCATCCACCTTCCTCTTATCCCTTGTCCCCAATTCATACATATGGCTAAGACTCTTGAACTCAGATATGAGATACTTCAACTTAAGAGATAATTGGGAAGGTATCCGGTAGTCAATGAAGTTCTAAATATCCTTCTCCATTTAGTGGATTTCAAAATCATATATGACATTCTGGAAAATATTAAAACAACTTTTCTCGCCCTCTTTCACCAGTTGAACATTATTATTGAGCTTTGGCACACTTGTTTCATTCACTTTCCTCTCGTCCATTGTCCCCATTACATACAAATGATGAAGACTCTTGAACTCTAATATAAGATTATTCAACTTAAGAGATAATCAGAAGGCATATGGTATTGAATTAAGTCATGAATCACCTTCTCCAACTGTTGTACTTCAAAATCATATCTAATGTTCCGGAGAACATTTAAACATGTTTTCTCACACTTTTTCACCAACTAAACATTATTATTGAGCTTGGGAATGATTATCTTATTCACCTTCTTCTCACCCATTTCCCCCAATTCATACAGATGACAAAGACTCTTGATATCTATTATGAGATTATTAAATTTAAGAGGTAAGTGGGAAGGCATCTGGTACTAAATGAAGTCCTAGATCTCCTTCTCCTGCTAGTGGATTTCAAAATCATATACGAGGTTCTGGAAAATATTAAAAATACTTGTTTTCTCACATATTTTCACCAGTTGAACATTATTATTGAGCTTGGGAACAACTGCTTCATTATCCTTCCTCTCATCTGTTATCCCCAATTCATATAGATGGTGAAGACTCTTGAACTATGGTATGAGATTCTTCAACTTAAGAGATAATTGGGAAGGCGTCTGAAACTAAGTGAAGTCCAAGATCTCCTTCTCCATCTACTGACTTTCAAAATCATATCAAAGGTTCTGGAAAATATTAAACAACTTGTTTTCT
This sequence comes from Pinus albicaulis, assembly GCA_034641835.2. Lineage (NCBI taxonomy): Eukaryota > Viridiplantae > Streptophyta > Pinopsida > Pinales > Pinaceae > Pinus > Pinus albicaulis. Next base: position 958,763,035 of record CM076575.1, read on the forward strand.
CACATTTTTTCAACAACTAAACATTATTATTGAGCATGGGCATGCTTATTTCATTCATCTTCCTCTCATCCATTAACCCTAGTTTGTACATGTGGTGAAAACTATTTAACTCTGATATGAAAGCATCTGGTACTCAATGAAGTCCTGGATATCCTTCTCCAACTAGTGGATTTCAAAAGCATATGTGTGGTTCTGGAAAATATTAAAACAACTTTCTTTCTCACATTTCACCAACTAAACGTTATTATTAAACTTAGGCACGATTGTTTCATTCACCTTCCTATCACCCATTTCCTCCAATTCGTATTGATGGGAAAGACTCTTGAACTCTGGTATGATATTTTTCAAATTAAGAGATAATCGAAAATGCCCTTGGTATTGAATGAAGTCCTAGATCTCATTCTCCAAATGATGGATTTCAAAAGCATATATGAGATTCTAGCAAATATTAAACCAACCTATTTTCTCACAAATTTTCACCAACTGAACATCGTTATTGAGGATTCTTGTTTTTTCCACGTCTGTGAAAAACCCATTAATAACTAAAATTAGCAATCACAAAATATATACGAAATTTTAACCTAAAAATCCTTTAGTATGGAATAGTGGTAATAATGAGTGAAATTTATTTAACTTTGACCTGAAAAATTCAAAAAAATAAAACAAATCAATTTATATATTTTACCCTACATATACATAAAAATATTTCCACAAAGATTCAAACATGTTTATTTGAACAATTCTCCTTCTAAGTCCCTTCCCTACAGCTGATGTCATAAAACAACCACATAACAAACTCCCACAATCTTTATGGTTCAAAGATGAAAAGAGAAAACTAAAAAGTTCTACATTATTAAGATTGTGATGAAGTTAATCGATGAACTACTTATTGAGCCCGTGACCAATCTGAAAAGAAATGACCCACCATTTATATGGTTGAAAGATGAAAATTCAATTATTAAACTTGTGACCAACCTAATTGATGAATCTATTTATTGAACCAATAACCAATCTGAAAAGAAAATAGAGGCAAAAATAAATTGATGAATCCATCTCATTGAAAAACATGTTTTTTAATTCCAATTTCATATGTGTTGTATTCTAACTATGTTTTTTCCCTTTATGTTGTTAGTGTTGTTTATGCACAAATTTCATAGCACTATGAGATGTCGAGTTCATCATATGTTGATTTAAAATAGCTACTACAACATGATAACCTGTAATTTCTAGTGTTTAAGTCTATGACAATCATTTTTGTATATACAAATGGGAAATTATGAATGAAAGGTGGTCCATGTTTATGAAAAAACATGATGATTTTTATTTGCAGATGTGGTTGATTCCCTATTTTTGCCCTTAGGGTTTTGATTTTTTAGGGTTTCATGATTCCTGAAAGAATATTGAGTATTATGTGTCATGATATACTTTATTCCAAGCATTTGATGCTTGGATATTTCGTAATTTATAAAAGAAGCTTGAGGATTATTTTCCCTAAGGCAATATACAATATTCTAGGAATTTCATTTTGAAGAGCGATTAATATGATGTGACTTAATTTTTTGAGAGTTTTCTAAAATTTTATTTAAACTAATAGATGTATTTGCTCATAGCAACAATGTGCGAGTGAATAAATTGTGGTTTCTAATTCCAAGAGTACCTCAAAACGTCCTTATGAATCAAACAAGAAAAAAATTTCTTTACCAGAGAGATTGTATAACTCAAATCTTTAAACTTGAAAAATCCATAAATGAGCACATTCTTTCTGAAATTGAATTACTTGATGTGTATTGGGAAACTCTTCCTAAGGTAAATCATCATTGTTGTAGAAAATTTTCATCAACAATGAAACTACATTTTGATTCACAATGACTACATACAACATTTCAAAAAAAATCTTTCTTTGTTAGTTGTCGAAGCTCAGATGTCAAATATAATTGCATGCTTCCAAATATTACTATAAATATTGTTTCTGAATAGTAATATAGGTATGGTTTCTACCATTATTTCCAAGTTCCAAATTTGTTAATTTTCTTTTTGCACAATATTTCCATGCATTTTGTTGTGAGTATTATGTTTCCATGAACAAGGAACACCAAAGTTTCTCAAAATATTGCAAATATTTTCATTATATTGAAGTACGGAAACATATGTATCAAGAATTGCTTATTGTATCTCAAGAATTCTTATAGACAACATAAATGACATAAGGAGCTATTCCACAATTTTTTTTCTTCAAACTAGAGTACAAAATAAAATAGTGGGCACCATGATGCTTGTAGATCAATTTAATTAAGTGTGCCTCATTTCTTACTTGTTTAAGATGATGAACCATTTTTGGATTTCAGGAGAGCTATCTCAACCAATATTTCAATTATTTTGCAAAGGACTATTGTATATAAATGACATATCCATCGAACAACCTTTCTCAGACATGCTAACGTAAGCTTTCTTAAAAAGCAGGCTCAAATCAATTGTCCCGATAATAGAGCTTTTCACAAGTGTTTTCACAACATTCATTGATACAATAATTCTGTGTGTAATCCGGTTTTTTCTCATCTTCACAACATGTTATTGATAAAAGTCGTTTCTCCCAAGTGATAGTAATATCTTTAGCTGATAGGCACCTCATAACTTCCATGTTCAAATTTTTTTCATGTCATTTTAAAAACCCCAAATAATTTGAACTTCTCTACTATGTACCTTGTGACTGCAAGGATTGTCATTATTCTGGGATATTTATGTTAGTGTAACGTTCTTCTTAAATTTAACCTCCTACTGTATTCTTTAGAAGATGTATAGAAACTCAAATTTTGATTGTATTTCATTGTCTATATATTTTTCTTCATTATTGCCTTCCACATTCCCTCCAATCCTCCTATTGGCGTTGCTTTGCACCTCTCGGTGCAATTGCTAGTTTTTATGATTTTTTAAAAATTTCGTGACAATGTGAAATATACCATGAAATAAGTATTTTGATACTTATTATGAATTAATATCTAGTAATGTCTATAAACCATTTAATTTATATAATTGTGTCAATTTATTTTATTTTAAAATATTTCATTATATTTTACACCTTTCTTTGCTAGATTGGTATTTTAGATTATTTTCCATTTTGTTTCTCAATTATTAAGGACATTTGATGTCAATCCTAATGATTTATGTTGGCCCTTGGTTTTAGTTATCTACCTTGGAATTCAGTAACCTTTGAATTTCTATTTTTTTGTCAATTCACAACATATATTATGCAAATATATATCTATAGAGTAAGCTGAGAAGCAAGACCATGGCCATCTCTAGCCTGCCTAAGTGGAAGCCAAGCTTTGAAAACTAGTCAGGAATTCCTTTGTTAGGTCTAGAAAAATTGAAAGTTGAGTTGGTATTGGCCAAGCCCATTACATAAAAAACTAAATTAGCTTTAAAAGTTGTGATAGCCATGGAAACAATGAATAGAAAATATATACTAAAACCATAAACCATAGTAGTAGATAGGCATACTAATACTGACTTTGAAGCCATAGAGAGACTATTTTATCATCCAACTAGTGCAATTTGTGCAAGAGGTGGTTGTTTGCGATCCCTAAACAAAGCTGCCTCCAAACGTTGCAGTTGACCATCTATAATTTCAAAAAGCATATGAAGCTCCTCCATGAGAAGGAGAATCTCATCCCTTAAAATCTCATTGTGATCAAACCAAACTTCTCCCAATAAGTGCTTGAGGTGTCAATATAAGTTTACATTGTCAATTTTATAATTGAATCTAGCTCTCGATGTTCCCAAGTAAGGGATCCAATCCTTCACCTCTACTATAACATCTAAATTCGACAGTGTAGCTCGTTACCCAAAAAACTCGTTCTTGATGTTAGAAAGGCCATGTTGCAGTTATGAGCTCTCGTGTGGTCTTGTGAGCCTCGTCTACCTCCTCTACGCGAACGGGCCCTCTCCCTTGACATTGGAGAGGGTAGAGAGAAAAAAAAAAAAGACAAAGCCAAGACTTGGGGAGAGGATAACTAAGAGGAAAAACAAACAAGAGAAATAGAGTACATAGGAAGAGCCCTAGAGAGAGCATAAGCCAAATGGAGAGTGAAGAAGAAAAGGAAGCAATGGAAGCAAAGGAAATTTGGCTTAGAATTGACAAGCTTGAGACGACCATAAAGCAAAGGAAATCAAAATCAAAGAAGTTGTATGTAAGACTTGAAAGATATCTTGGTAGAGTTGCGAGTAGAGGAGTTGAAGTAGAAGAGAGAGAAACACCTATCACTAAGAGAATTACTAAAGACAAAACACTAATGAGTGTCCAATACTAATGAAAGTGGAAGGGACTAGGGCAGGAGGACCTGATCCTAAAACTTGCAAAATAATTACAACGAAACTTAAGAGGTTGTTTCCTTTGCATGTCCTTCTATTAACTAGTGAAACCACCATATAAAAAGTATAAAATGGAACCATTTCCCATCTCACACTAATGAGACATCCAATCATTTTGGAAATCTTAACGCATTGAAGGAGAGCCTCCATTTTGGCTTCACAAAGTAAATTCTATAAGCAAAATGAATGTCCCAGGGTGCCTTTTCACGAGGCAACATCAATACTATTCTCATCTCCCTCACGATTCATAGTACAAGTGGATACACAATGAATCGAGCTCGTCATATGGCCTTTCACATTTTTCTCGTTGTGTGTGTTGTGTGCCGTTCTTACAGTTAGTAATTTCTACACATGCATGCATTGAGGGTGGCCCTCATACAGTTTTCCTTGGGATTTATCCACCCCCATCGGGGTGGTAACCTTGTTATAGTTTTTCCAATAAATTGTAATTTATAGTTATTCAGATTGACTAGTAATGTGAGTGGAATTAGAAAATTGTAATTTTTATATTATTTATGGTGACTTTTCATGTTAGTCAAGAAATATAATTTTATATTTATATTACATAAATTAAATTTGTAGTGTCCATAAAATGAGGCATTAGATAACAAATAATAATAATAAAATATAATGGGGGAGAAATTGTAGTGATTGTAAATGAAACAACGTAAACTTTGAAACAGGAACTATAAACCAAAAACGGGAACACTAGCCAAAAAAACCCCAAAAAACATGAAAACGACCCAAAAACGAAAAGGGTGTATTCTAGAATGAGGTTTTATTTTTTTCAGTGTAATTTGCAACATTTTAAAAATATGGTAGTAAAATTGATTTTCATGTGCCAAATAAATGGAAAAAACACACAATGGTTGGTGCTAGAATACCATTTTTATTTTTCGGGTACACTTTCAACATATTTTTAGTAATGACGTTAAATATAAAATAATAAGATTTTAAACACATTAAAATTCTAATAATTTTTATACACGTCATTTAACATATAATATCATGACACTAACAATCCCTAAAATTCTAATTGTTTTCAACCATAATGTTAAAGATAAAATATATTTCACAATTTTTCACCCATAGAATTAAAAAATATTAACTTTTCAAAATATTTCAACCATGATACTATGAACAAATTATATGACTAAACTAACCCAATGAAACATAAATTATTTCTCCAAGTTATTGTTGCATTGTCAACATTTTAGACAAATGAATTCATCATAATTAAAACATATAGTCCAAAAAACACAAAAATGACTCATAACTTCATGTAAGATCATAGGGAAGTTAAAATATCATTTTCATTGCTCAATGCAAACATCATTTATATCAATTGTCTTACACAATTATTCAAAGTCATTGATATTTTCCTGCACACCATTAGAATTCACATCTTCAGATGAATGACTTGATGCAAATGAAGATGTTCCATATTCTTCTCTTTCATCAACCAGTGCCCCATATGAGTCAAGATGCACACCCACCACTTGAGGTTTCAAAATTCTTGTAGATCCACGATTGGGTTTAGCAGATTTCCATCTCAACACTGTTTCTTATGGTAGCAACCTCTTAATAATCTCTATCGTCCTGGAGTGAAGAGTTCCTCTCTTTGTTAAATTGAAGTCATAAACAAGTATGTCAACTTCCTCCAATTTTAAGAGGTATGTGCGGCGATGATTTATATTTGTACCCTATATTTTTCTCTTTTCGCCAATTTTTTTATCAACTACCATCTCTGGCTTGTACACACCATTGAATGGGTGTGTGTTTGTGGGATACCAATGTACTTCAACACCTGTAACATCCTCATTTTCTGTATTGACCTTTATAACATAGCCATGTGGATCTTCATGTGCTAAGACTGTGATCATGCAACCCTCCTTAATATCCTGTACTGAACCTCTGTAAAGGTCTTCCATGGCTTCACGTTGTGCACAAGATCTTCTGGAACCAATATAAATTTCTCTTTCCTCCACCTGTGTAGAATTAATAATACCATGTGATTGTTGTTGTTCAAGAATGTGTGTTTACTCCTGTTCATTTGACACATTTTGTTGCCAAATAAATGGAGTCTTCAAAAGCATATCTTCATTTTCTGGTCTTGAAGGGATATCACTCTGATCATTGAAAAAGGACTCCCACCAAACTGAATCAACAACATCAAAGTAATCATATGTATATCTAATGGTTTTTTTAATTTCTTCCAGGCATTCAAAATAATCTATATCTCTCCTTTTCCTTCGTGCATTATGAACTTCACCAACTGATTGTAATAACAATATATTTGACGCAAATATTGGATGATTAGGAATGAACTTCAAAAATTCCAAACCTGGTGATGCCACCCATTCTACAGTTGTTGAATACTTCTTGCCCCATATAAGTGTTTTTCCATCAATTTGTTTGATACGAAATTGATGTTGGAAGCTAATGTCATTAAGTTGTTCAATGCATTTCTCTTGACCATGCGATCCGAGAATAAACCTTCACATGTCAACAGTTTCTTCTAACACATGAAAAATAGGCTCTGGCATATATAATTTCTTAATACATTTAATTAATGGAGGCAATCTCCCAACATTCTGTCTCCTCAATGTTACCGAAAAATGACTGAAAATATGATCAATATGGTCACGAGAGTGCCCAACAAGAAGGAAACCAACCTTTACCTCATGAAAAATTCTCAATTCAACAAGCATGTTTAGATGTCCAAAAACAATCTGATTTTTGTTTTCAGGACAAGTGTTGTCTAATTGTAGAAAAAAAAATTCAGGAAGATTACCACCCCAATGAGAAAGCACATCATGAATTATGGTTATTGTCAGATTTCCATCATTATGAATATTTGGAGCTGTGAAGTAAACTCTTGGCGACATTGTCCCATTGAAGACCATACAACCGACCAAGTGAAACTGGATAAAATTTTTCTCCTGCAATTTTTTTGGTGTGCGAACAAAATGTGGTAGAAGTGTTTTCTTCTGGTCGATACTATCAATTATCAAACACAAATATTTATTTGGATTATCATAACACTTCTTTCGATGCTTGTAAAATTTTTTCCTTTAAATTGTTTGTTGTTCACGATGCTCTTGAAGGGCTTTAACAATGGAATCTACACATAACATAAAATAATCATATTAATAAATGCATTTTCGTAGTTGATCACTATACAATTTAAAAGAATAACTTTATGAATGCTCACCTCTCTCTTCTCCTTGACATTTATCCCTTTTTTTATTTTAGAGAAGCACATGTACTGCAAACCCCCACCCTTTCCTTCGTAGGAATACGAACATTATTGAATTATCTCCTCCATAGCTGCACTAAATATTGATATGTAATAAAACAACCATTTCCTTCAACACCTTCTGCATTTTCGTTGTATAAGTTGTAGATTTATCGTCTTGAGAAATTATCTGGAATATGTATTATATCTCTATTTGGCATACATTCTCTGTGTTATGAAAAGAAGTATTGCAGCCATGACATTGGAGTGTTTGCTAGTGGCCCAAACTCTTGTTTATGACGAACTTCTAAATAATATGTAGGATCATTTTCCAAATTATCTTTGATTATTTACAGACGAAAATTGCCAATTGAATGAATCATTTTGAAAGCATTTATACAAAGCAATAAATACCCAATATGATAATCATAACCTGCCAGTGTAGATTGCATGCACCCCACTAAAAATGAATTCTACATGCTTTTATTCATTGACAAATAGTTCTTCCTTTTCTCTAAAGCAAATTTGAAATCCATATGTTTCAAGCAATCCTTTTTACAACAATCACTTGAAATGAGCTCACTGATAGAACTTATTCTCGTGAGATATACTACTCTACCCCTTGTATAACTAGAACATCTTGGATTAATACGAAAAGGTCTACTCCTACTCCTAGAAACAATATTTCCTGGCAACATCTCTATCATTTCATCATTCTCTAAACAAGCATTTCCATGATCATTAGGAGGAATAATATTCTTACTATGATCATTTTCAATATAGTTAGGAAATTCACCACCATCATTGTTTGAAAAATATTCATTGCCATCTTCGGTGGTATGAAAATTTTCAATACCATCATCTGTGGTTTTGAAATACTGAATTGGAGGATATTCTTCACCATCTTTATCTTTCCCTTCATCACTACTGCTCTCAAATTTCATAGAATTAGAACTATGTGGAAATTGCAACTCTTGATTTATTGGAAATTATTCATCCTGACCTTTGTCACTGCTGCTCTCACAGTCGATATGATTAGGAGTAAGTGAAAATTGAGACTCTCAATTTATTTGAATTTATTCATCATTCCCTTCATCACTACTGCTCTCAAAGTCCATAGGGTTAGGGGTAGCTATAAAATGTGACACTTTATTTAATGAAATTTTTTCATCCTACCATTCATCGCTATTGCTCTCATAATCCCTAGGATTAGGAGTAAGTGGAAAATGTGACTCTCTATCCACATAAATTTTTTCATCTTACCATTCATAACTATTGCTCTCATAGTCTTTAGGATTAGGTCTAGGTGGAAATTTTGACTCTCTATCCACTGAAAATTTGTCATCCGACCATTAATCATTATTTATCTTATAGTCCTTAGGATTAGGACTAAGTGGCAATTGTGGCTCTCTATCCACTGAAAATTTATCATCCTGCTGAAAGTCCTTAGGATTAAGACTAAGTGGAAAATGTGAGTCTCTAGTTTTTGAAAATTATTCATCTTACCATTCGTCATTGTTGCTCTCATAGTCTATAGGATTAGGAATAAGTCAACATTTAGACTCTCTATTCATTTGAAAATATTCATCTTTCATTTTGTCACTACTTCTCTCGTTATATTCATCAATATGAATAGAGTTGTTACATGATGAAGATGTTGATGCTTCATAAAATGAAATTTCACTATTAGAGGAATCCATAAATCTCAAACAAGAAATGTTGAATGATGCAAATGATCTCTCTCCCAATGATAATATATAACTAAAACAATGAAAAATTCTCTCCAAAATTTTTCGCTAAAAGTTTTTGCTTGAAGTATGTCCCTCCAAATTTTATTTAAACAATTTATTTGAAAATTAGTTATTAAAATATTCTCATAATATGGACCTTAATTCTAAATTAAATTCCCTATACATTTTTCTCTTAATAATTGTTTTCAAACTAAAACAATTTTAATTAAATTATATAACTTTAAATACATTATAACTTTTATCTTTTTAATATTCATCAATGTTTTTTATCCCGCATTCACCCCGCTGAAAAAAAATTATGTTATTTCCACTTTATAAGAAATGTCACTTTCACTATTCTACACTTCACATCAAGATTTCTCGAAGTTTATTTCAAAGCTTGGAACGATTACATTGTCAACGGGAGATCCTCACTTTTGAAAGGTTAGTTTTGTTTCTATTATTTCGAAATTAGTATACTACTAAAATTAATGAAAGTCAAGTTATTTTAAACCATTAAAAATTTACCAACTTTTACCAATAATTTTTTAGGTATAAAACGAAAGAGTTTTTTTTTGTATCTAAAATTTAACAAAAAATTAACATGCCCATTTTGGGTGGGCTTGCCTTGTGCAGCACATGGTCGTTCCGGCCCAAGTGGGCATGCCCACTGCCCCCCATAGGAAAGTAGGGGGGTAGATTTTGAGAATCAACCCCCTGCTTGCCTAGGGGGCCGGTGGGCATGCCCACTTGGGCCAGGGCACCTGTGCTGCGGGCGAACGTGCCCACGGGGCGATGTCCACTTGCAACACAACACCGTGGGTGTCGTGCTGCGGGTGAACGCGCCCACGAGGCGGTGTCCACAAGAGCCTGAGGGTGCCCCACGACGTTGTGATGCAAGCAGACGCGCCTAGACAGTCGGCCCCCCTGCCAGGCAAAACCAGCCTTCTGCTAGGCAGGGGGGCTGATTCTCAGGCAGGAGGCTGATTTTGATAATCGGCCACTTTTAGCAGTAAAGGCCGATTACGGGCAGCCTCCTGCAGAGAGAGGGGGAGGGGGCAAATCCTGAACTCAGGGCGGATAACTTGCCCGTGGCCACGTCCGCTCGCAACACACACCAACGATGTCGTGCTGCGCGTGAATGCGCCCACGGGGCGATGTTCGCCCGAGCCCGAGGGTGCCCAAGGCAGGGAGGTTGATTCTGAGAATCGACCACTTGCACATATAAAAATAATTTTATTTTATTTTATATGGCCAAGGGGTCGATTCTCATAATCGTCCCTTTGGGCATATAAAAGATAATAATTTTTTTTTATATGGGTAAGGGGCCGATTCTCATAATCAACTTTTTGGGCATATAAACGTTTTTTTTAAATGCCCAAACAGTCGATTCTCAGAATCGGGGCCCATTCTCAGAATCGGCCCTTTAGGCATATAAAAAAATAAAATAAAAAATTAGTGGGGTTGGGGAGAAAATACAAAAAAAATTACATTTTTTTTAATGGAACTTGTTTTAAGTTTAGGGGAATCGGCCCCCAAATTATAATATATATATATATATATTTTTAAGGGGATTGGGTAGATGACATGTAAAAAAAAAAAATTTTACAGTTTCTGTCGGGGATAAAATGTATAAAAATATCATTTTTTTTTAAACAAGTTTTCTATTTTGTTTACGTAAGATATTTGTTTTTTGTGATTTAGTAATATATATATATAGCAAGAAAATGACATAAGGAAGGTTTCTGTCAATCTTTCTGGACCAAAGTCAACATTTGCATCATCTAAAGCTACAGGCGGGCCTTCAAAAATCATTGCTGGACAAACTGCACCTCAGTTAATTACTGAAAATGTGGGAGATGCAACCACAAAAGAAAAGAAGTTGGTTTCATACTTGAAGAAATCAATAGAAGTGAATCGTTCAAAATATGCATAGTTTCTAAAAGATATAGAAGACGAATCTCTACAATTATATATATATATTATAGTAAGAATTTTGATGCTGAAAGTTATGACCTGGTGGGAAAAGTATTAGACCTATATATTCTTCCAAATAGTGGAAGTGTTAATATACTATAAAAATCGCCCAAGTCACATGAGAAACATAGATATCATTTTACATTGTCGATGTATAACACGGGGGAAGATTCTTCAAAGATATGCAAACAAATCGTACAAAATATTGCACAGAAGATTGTAAGTATTTTTATTTACACTTATTTGTTTTGTGTTATTCAAATTGTATTATTGTATTTTCAATAACTTAGTTAATATTGACATATTATATTTTGTTTTACAAGATTTTGTTGAGTCCATTTCAATTATGTTTGGGGGAATCTATTATAAAGAGCAAGATATTATGAATTTTTTCTCCATTTTCCATAAACATGAGGTAGAAGATATGGGAAAGAAGAAAAAAAAATACTTTATGATGCTACAAGATTGTATCAAATGGATCAATCTAGTAAAGGTAGACATGTTACTTTTCAAAATGAGGAAGTTGAAGTTGAAGCTGAAGATGAAGAATGTGTTTCCATATCTAAGGATCAGATTAGAACTGATGTTATAAAGGAGAAGAGCCATAAAAAAAAACAAAAACAAAAATGCCCAACAATTTCTCCCTTAGAGTTGATGATGAGGAGATTGTTTTAGTTCAAGAAAATATCATAACCAATAGGAGGAAGAAATAAAAAATTTCTCATTCTAAAAAACTCATGGACAACAATGAAGGGCCTAGTGAAAACTCCAAAGCAAGCAAGGAAATAATTATGCCAGGAGCTGATTTACAGGATGGCGTTATGAAAACAAAACAAAATTCCATTCGACGTCATTTGGCGAAGAAAAATTTAATTGAGGGTGGTCGGCCGTTTCAACTTTATGTCATTCAAGTCTACAAGCTGGATGAAGGATAGTTCAAATATCAAATTAGAAAGCCCAACACTTGCATGTTCACAATTTGAAAACATTGATGAGGTACAGCCCTTTTGCACATGTGGTTGATTATGTTCTTCTTGTTGATCCAAGTTAGGTTCCTAACAAAGAATCATTTGACAAGTCAAAATGTTTTGAATACAAATATTATGTACTTGGGGGCAACCATTCTGTAGAATCTCAAAGGAAATTAATGGAGTAATATCCCAATAACGCGCGTTTTGAAACAATGAAATGCATCATTTATGTTGGTTTAACAGATACAGAAGCAAATTTATTGGCATGGGATCATAATTCAGATAATGAGTATAGGATGTCTATGAATTTCATCCAAAGGGTCAGATTTATTCATAGTGAAGTTGAAGAAAAATGTGGTGGTGATAAGACAAAGGTTGATCATGAATTCCGGAAGGAATGTTGTATGGAAATCAGTTATCAAATCGAAGAAAAAAGAATTTCAAAAGGTGGAAAAGTAAATTATGAAATATTCAGAGGTATGGATAACATTTTCCAGTTGGCATTTAGAACTGGAGAGATATGGGAATTGATTGATCAGATTACTGAGTTGTGGGAGAACGTTGGCATCAAAAGTTAGAAGGTCAAAAAGTCTAAACCAATGATATGTACCAACAGTAAATCAGGTCCTGAAATGAAGCTCCTTCCAGAAGATATGACTATCACACCTTGGAGATCAACGCAAGGAGTGAAGGATGAAAATCTTGTCAAAACAATATTATCTCGTGTAAAGTCAGGAGAATTATCAATGGAGGAAATGTCTGAGGAATTTCTAAAGTAAGTTTGTTATTTTTACTTTTTTTTTGGATTATAACTCTCTTTTAAATATAATATATTGTTGTTGGTATTTTTTGTTAAACATATCACTATATTAACATTGTTTACTTCATTTATTTAGTCACAAGGTTTATATGAGAATATAAGAAGAAATGGTTAAATTTTTGAATGAAGATAGTTGGGATGATGTTGTACGCAACTACCCAGATTCAAGTTTTACATCAATGCTAAAATATTTTTATCTTGCATTTAAAAAGCTATGTTCATTCATACATTCATTTCTATTCATATGTATATTATTTTTAATTTATAACTTATACATTTATTTTGTTCATTTTTTTAAATATGACGAAAGGTGCAAACGGAGCACTGAATAGTTTCATAAGATTTATTAAAAAAACAAAAATGGAAAGGATAAGAAAACAACGTCTTAGTGATGTTGAACTTGACCCCAATCTTAATCATTTAATTTGGAATGGGCTCCACACTATGCAATATCAAATAATATCAGGTGATTGTGAAGACATTTCAAAACTCATACCTAAAAGGGATTATTCCCTAGTTATTGCAAATATTCCTCATGGTTTCAATACCCTAAACATTGAACATGATAGTGACCCTTATACTTATCAAGAATTTAGTAAAGTGGTTGCGGGATTTCTAGAAGTCACAACATCACCATTTTGGAGATTTGCAACATTTCATTCAAACACACAATTGGGGTTGTTATTATCAAGCTTCAAGGGAAAATAAAAGTCAAGGATGCAACTTACATGGTAAGGCATTGAAATTGTATGTTTGATTAATGTTAAAAAAACATTTATATACAAGTTAATTGAACTTTTACTTTTCATGTTATAGGAAAAAGCCAAATCTTATTTGTGGTGGAAATCAACCAATTATAAGTGACTCTGCGTTCATTCATGTTGAAAGTTGGACAAAGGATGATAGCTACAAGACTATTCTTTTCAATCAAGTAGATCGAAAGAATCATAGCCAAGTGCTGGTCCATGATGTTGTTGTAAAAAAGATAACATATGAAGATAAAGAAGCAAAAGTAGAGATAGTTAACATATATCAAAAACCACAGTCATTGATTAACTATATTTTAGATTTATGTTCAAATGAAGGAGATTGGGTTTTGGATTTATTTTCAGGCTCATGTAAGTTTTATTATATAAGAATGAATTTCACTATTTTCTTGTTTAATTTTTTTGTGTTTATAATAATTTACTAATTTTTTTCTTGTGTATGTGATGATTAGGTACAACACTAGCATGTTTCTTACAAAAAGGAAGAAATTACATTTGCATTAAAAAATACCTAGTACAATGCAAATTTATTCATCAAAGAATCAATGCACTTCAATTTCTTCTAGATGCAATGCAAGAATTTGGTTTGAGAAAAGGAGATTTTAATGAATCTCATGTGGAAAAAAAAACAAAATAACCTCAACCACCATTAGATGGAATGATTGGAAAGGCATACTTTGGGACGTCCGCAAACATCAAAGATCCATCAGAAGAGGAAAATGATGAAACTGAAGCCAATGATGAAAATATTGTGTAAGAGGACAATAATGAAACTCTTGAAGATGAAGAGTTTGGGATACACGATATTATTGATTATTGATTAAGTTAAGCTTCCAAATGAAGCTCAATTTTTGTAACTATTCATAAGTTATACTTGTAATGTTTTGACTCTGACATTTTATGAGAAGAAATAAATATTCAATTGTTGTTATTATATGTTTAATATTTGTATAATGTGATTTTCACATCATTTTTATGTGATTCATGTAAGTTTTGAAAAAAACTGTAATTATTATTAACGTTTCACATAAAATTCACAAAATTGCTAATTTTTATACTTTTTTTGTTAATTTTTTCCTATAAAAATGGTTTATTTGACATGTTAGTTTTAGCAAAAAAGATGCAAAATGTGTATATTTTCAATTATTTCTATATTCAAAATGTGTTTTTTTATGTAAATTTTTAAAAATTCTTTTTTAGTGGCAATTATTTCATGTGAAATGAAATATTATTTAACAATATATAATTATAAAGAAGATTGACACTTTAAAATTTTGTCAATTTTTGTTTTTTGACACTACAAAAATCAAATATCTCACTACAAAAAATTAAAATTAAAAGAAAAAAAAAAACAAATACCTGAAAAACACTTAAACAAAATATGTAGGTGAAGAGGAAGAAGTCGAGTACCTCAAAAATTGTTAAATTTAGAAAATAATTATTAGCATTTAATAGATTAGAAAACTTTAAGTCAAAAATAAGTCTTCTAAAAAAAGGGGATGATGCTGGCATCAACACTTTTCAAAATCAACATAAAAACACTAAAATTTTAAAAATAATGTCTATACTCGGTACGTAAGAAAATTTAATGTGTAAAAAACATGTTAAAAAAAAATTAAGAGTATTATGAATCAACACTTTTCAAAATCAGACCATTTTTTGCTACTTAAAAAAAGCGAGTGCTCATTTCCATTCCCGTTTCAAAGTTTACATTGTTACGAGTGTAAACATTTAAATGTCGAGACAATAATATCCATAAAATGAAGTATTAGATACCCCCAATCAGAGTGAGGAGCCACATGGCAATGGAGGTTTTTTTTAGGGGGGGAGAGGGTAGGGGGATGCTTGCCACTCTACCGCCTCCTAAAACATTTAAGAGAGGAGGTGGCATGACCAACCCACCCATACATAACACATGTGAACCTTAACCAAGACCTTGCTCACCGGAATTTATGGTATGTATGGCCTCCTTCCTCGTCGTTGGTGGGATTATTGTCTCGACTTTCCAGCGGTGTTGGACTTGTGCTTGGAGGAAAGTTGGTAGAACCATGGTATGAACCTCGAAATTTTTTGAGACTGGGTCGTTTATCCCCAAAATTGAAGTGGCAGTGTCTCGGGCTTGCACGTCATCTTATTCGACCTTCGCGACTGCTCATGCGAGATGCTAGATTTAGGACCAGAGTTATAAGCCTAGCACACAATGACTTCATGCCACGAGATGTTGCAGAATTAATTGGGGCTGAAGTTGGTAGATGTTGGTGGCACCACCCTACACATAATGTCTGATAATTTACTAGCTGCAACAAAGCGGGATGATGTTTGTAGGTTTCTGACTTATCTCTATATCCATGTTTTTTATTGTTATGGTTATGACTTCTTGGGGCATAAGTCTGGTGGTTTCCTTTTAATTTTTTAGGGGATTCAATGTAACCCGCCCTCTAGAGTTTCTTGGTGCGAAGGTACCCCTTCCTGGAGGTGTTTACCTGTGTCTATGGTGTTTTGGAATTTCTATTCTTGTCGGCTTGGGTTGTACCAAACTCTCCACTTCTCTTGGATTTCCTTATGGCTTGTTGAGTTTAGTTTCATTCTCCCCCATCTAGGTTTGTTTTGGGACATTTATATTGCTTGGTATTTTCCATATTGGTGTAGAATTCCTCGGAAATGCATACACATCCATAGCGAAGCTAGGAGAAGA
The DNA here is from genome assembly GCA_034641835.2 of Pinus albicaulis. NCBI lineage: Eukaryota > Viridiplantae > Streptophyta > Pinopsida > Pinales > Pinaceae > Pinus > Pinus albicaulis. The sequence goes on from CM076575.1 coordinate 958,779,601, forward strand.
GGTCCACAAGGTCAGTGGTGTGCTCGAGCACAGGCCTAAGAAGTCGCAATCGTATTTACTCTTCTACCACTCTTGATATACGTGAATAAATTCACTAGCTTGAAACCCTCACCACTAACGAGTGTTATACATACTTAGACTCTAAAATCTTGGAGGAAGTAGTCAATTGGGTTACTGACCTTGGTCATACCATGGGAAGAAGGAGCTAGTATATGAACTCCATCACACTTAATTGGCAGATGAAAACTCTTTTTGGAAGAGTCTTGAAAGAGAAGCACAAAGATTAGAAAGGCATCATTTCTTCCGTGAATGAGATCAAGTGGGTGCAATGATATCAATGCTCATGTTTGGCTTATCTTGGATGTTCAAATACATTGCTTAGAAATTCATCTTCAATGTGAGCTCAAATTTTTTGCTTCTGTTTCTGGTACAAGTGCTCAAGACTCTTGATCACATGATGTGTTGTGATTTAGATATTTTTCAGTCTCTGCTAGTACTCATTGTTTTTATTAGTAAACACTTTATTTTGATTATTTTGATATTTGCGATTAAATTATTAGCTAATAAATCTAGTTTCCCTCGTTGCAGATTGAGACCAATAATAATATGAATTGTGTTGATTGAAATGATATATTTTGAAATTTTGAAGTAATGCAAACATAAATTATCCAATTATCAAATATACTTCCAAATATAAATAGATTAACACTATCAATTAATCCAAATTATCAAATTCAACAACGGAAAAAAAATTGATATTTCTCAAATATGTTAAATTTGGCCAAATAAAAAGTATTGTTAGATTCTGACGAATTATGGGTCAAATGCTATTCATGTAGATTGGTCTCTTTGGATACATCTGACCTATAAAGAAAGTGTTTCATGAATATGGCACACCATATAAAGATGTGACCCTATTTACGATGACAAATTTGCTTCTTCATTAAAATGATTAGAAAATGACGACAGTGTTGGTACCTTATTCAGGAACGCAGTTATCACAAAAACCTTTTTAATAACTAAATCAGACCAAAAAATATAAAGATATATTCCCCTGTAAATATACGGGAAGTTAATAGAATTACTGGAATATATGGTATTTTAATAGGGAGAATTAGTAGATATTAACGAATTTTAACTAATTTTAATTATGATAGAAATAAATAATACTAAATTTGATTAAACATATTACAATTTTGATTTTTCCCCTAAATTGAAAAATTTTCTAAAACAAATTGGAATTCAAACTGGATCCCTATGACTAGGTTGACGAACTCATGATTGGCTCCGGTTTTGGTCACTGGTTATATGGTTTTGACATATGGCTTTGACTGTCATTTTTGTTTTCTCTTTGGTTCGCTATAGGACTTCCCTCTGTCGTGCCTGGATGGCCTGACTCTTCTGTTGGATCGTTCTGGGCGACCATGTACTGTTCTCTGTGACATTCTGGATTGTAACTTGTGTTTGCCTGCGTCATGGGCCATACTGTTTTTCTGACGACTTTTGGATGGATTTTCGCCTCTACTTGGATTCCTGTAGAGGGACCATGCTAGATATCCTTTCCTCTGTCATGGATTTCCCCTGTGCACAAGGTAGCTTCAATCCAGAGGACTATGAATTGTATGATGGACTGTTTTTCTCATTAATATTAAAACAGCGTTTTTTTCTCTGTTGAAAAAAAAGAGAGGCTTATTCTAAAGCAAAGCAATTGTGAAGTGTGAAGGCTATGTGTAGGTATGTCCATTTTCAACTTGGAGTTGACACATGTCCTTATTAAAATAAAAATAAATTATTCTCTAAATAAATCTATATTTTAATAAGAATTAATATTGACATATATTTAAAAATATATAACATTCAATAATACAATTTAAACAATAAAAAAATTACACATTATTTTTTAACACTTTGAAATAAGTTTGCATGGAAGAAATTTAATCCCTCTCAAATCACTCTCATGTTAGATCAATAGTTAATACAAATCTGTATTGATTTAATCTATACTGTAATATAGTAAAATTGTTACTATCATGAAAACACATAATTAAAACTCCTCTTAACACGAGGTTTACCGGATGCGGCCATGGAATATTGTTCATCATTGTGCTAAACAAAAGAGATTTGAAACATCTCACGACTCATCGGGGGTAGCCTCCAGCAAGTTTATGCCCGGGCTGCAGCGTTATGTGTTTTCCATGTGAACTTGGCTTAGAGTGACAATACCTCTTCATCTTCCGGGCTTGGAATATTGCCTGGTTGTATTCCTCTATTTCCACAATATCATGTTGCACTAGTCCATATAATATATGAGGCCCATAATTAAATCAAACTCGATATCCCAAAACCCACTCGAGAATCAATATGATGCAATCATAAATTACAATTTCATTTCTAATGCATGAATTCAGAAGCATAGAACCGGTGAAATAAATTACCTCATGAATTCAGAAGCATAGTTGTTGAGGAGCAGTTGATTTGCAGGATTTCCTTCCAACATACTTCAATCATACATATCTGTGATGTTCTTGGAATCTGAACTTCTGCTGCTTCATATTTCCCCCTTCTTTCAATACCAAAACCTCATTTCCCCCCTCTTCTTTCAATGAATTTAGAAGCATAGTTTTTTAGGTGTAGTTGATTTGCTGAATTTCCTTCCAACATACTTCAATCATACATATCTGTGATGTGCCTGGAATCTAAACTTAACTGCTTCACATTTCCCCCTTCTTTCAATACCAAAACCTCATTTTCCCCCTCTTCTTTCAATACCAAAACCTCTACTTATATGCTCATTCTTAGACACGTGGGCAAATCAGCATCCTCTTCTAGTTCAGAACAATGACACTCCATTTGGGCCAACTTTCTAGATTCCAATATTTATAACCTTCATTTTTCCTAAACACGAATGGATAGTTCTTACGAGGAGTTTCTACATATGAATCCACAAGTTAACTCATATTTCTGCTGGTGACCTACACATTATCTCCATCCAATTCTTTAGCCTTCATACTCATAAGACTAAAGGGTGTGAGATCTATGTCGAGGTCGAGTTGCTTTCTCATTGAATTTGAATTTGTTGAACAGAAATTGAATTCTTGAATTTGAATTTGTTGAGCAGAGATTGAATTCTCAACTGTGTTTTCCAAGACATATAATTTACTCACCTCATCCAGTCTTGGGTGAGAAAGCGTCCAGGTATTCAGCCCTGTTAGGCTGCTAGTTTTTGCAGATTCACGGTATCTAGAGGCAGAGGATATAAAATTACCATCGGATAAGCAAAGGGTTCTTCTGCATCTGCGATGGAGCTGGGTACCTACCACTGGATTGGGCCATACAATAGTTCCTACCGGACACCCATGGATGATGGTACGATCAACGGCCAACGCGTAATAGAAACAAGTGTCATTGATTGATTTTAAAAACAAGCGGTATTTTTTACAAAGTGGTTTCCATGATATATATATATATATATATATATATATATATATATATATATATGCCTTAGGCATGGAATTAAAAATTTTCTCTTTATCTGTCTCTTATTTTGTGTTTCACTAAAAAATTAGGTTGTTTATCCATATTTTAACATTGAGAATTCAATTTTTTTTATTATTTAAATTCATTTATTTGTAATGTGATTGGTCCAGGTCTTAATATGGAATTTTTAGTAACTTCCATTTTTTTTGTAAAGTTCCAGTTATTCTATTATTGTACAAATAATATATTACAGGCTAGGTAACCAGAGCATTTACCCCTGACACAATCAAAATCAAGGTTTTCTTGGTGCTGGTGGTTGACACAATCAAAATCAAGGTTTTCTTGGTGCTGGTGGGCTGCCCAATAGAGGGAAACCAACCCACCTGTTAGCATTGCATTTTTTCAACAAAAAAAATCACAGCCTGAACGTCATTGTAGGTCATGTATTTGATCCTCTCTTATCTCCTAACCTATGGTGGGGAGCCCTGGAGGGTTAAATTGTATGAGTCTTTATCACTTTTTAACAAGATCCAAAAGGAATTTTGAGCCTAATATTATATTTATGTTACAAAGTCATTAGGGTAAAGTCTCTTTTAAATAGGTATTTTAACGGTTTTCAATGGTTAAGGTCATGAGTTCAACTTAAAAAGAAAAAAGTCTTATTATCTCATAGTATGATTTCCTATCTGAGGTTAAAGACAGAATGTTAGAATCATGAATTATGTTAAGAATAACACAGGATTAACTGCTCTTTCCTTGAGAGACAACTATCTTCTTCAAAAGTTATCATTTTATAAGTAATACACGAATAGCTGTCTTTTCTTGAGAGGCAACTATCCTCTTCAAAAGTTATGTTTTTATAAGTAATACAAGAATAACTGTCTTTTTCAAAAAGGTAGCAATTACCTGTAAAATTAGTACAAGGAGATAGAGGAAACGTTATTAAAATGAAACAAGCACTGACATTCGAATATTGAAGACATGTTAAAGAGGGGTGTTTCTCACCTAAAGGATGGTTATTTTTCAATGGAGAATGCATTAAAAGGGTCGTTGTTTTTCAGCGAAGGTTACACAAATATATTTTTACTCATTAAAGGGTATATGTGTTAAAGTGCAGTACGAGTAGCAATTATTAAGAAATGTGATGGAGTTTGATGAAATGAGTTGGAAACAAGTTTAAATAATTTATGTTTCCGTGTCATTCCCTCTCACCGAGTTTTAGGGCATGCATAACTCTGCCTCCATTCACTCTTGTGATAACTGCAGTAAAATAAATTATTCCCTAGTCTAAAAAAATTTGTTAACAAGTGCCAGCAAGTAGGTTTTTGTGGAGGGTAGATGTTCCTCGTTTTATAGTCGTGCATTTTTTATTAGGTTAATAGAAAGTAGGATGGGAAAAGGAGGTAACGTAAACCGTTCAGAGCCAACTAAAACACTCATTTTGTTGATCATCGTGCTAAGTCCGAGTTCAAAGCAGCAGGTTGGTACCAATTTTTAAGGAAATTTTCAGGTGAGAATTTGGTCGTGACTCAAGAATTTGTTGAGACATTTGATGGAGAAAATTTCAGGATTGGGTCTCAGACCTTCAAGATTACTGAAATCATCATTGCAAGGGAAACTCAGACTTCAGCAACAGGTGAGTCCTGACATAAGAATAACAAAACTCTCCTTAAAGTTGATTCAAATGTTTATTTAAATCCTGAGCATGAACATATTGGTTGGACTCCTGCCAATCATATTTCATACTTTAAACCTAAGTGACACATGTCATTGCTACTGTACAATGTTACATAACCTGTGACGGTAGGTTTTCAAGTTTCCACAAATACTAGATGAGGTTTCTAGCCCATATCTTTAGCGCCAAACCTATGAATCTACCCTTTTTCCTTCATATATCCATGTTATCAATGTCTCAAAAGATACAGAAAACCTCATTCTACTCTCTTCATAATCTCTATCACAGAGATTTGATTAAGATACTAGTAATTTATCACCTTAGAAAGAAAATAACTACATGGGATAAATTTTTAGCAGATGAGGGATTTAGCAGTGTTTATACAAGAAGAAGATTAGGAATGCCCAGAAGGCTAAAAACTCAAGAACAACAGTAAAACCCTACCTGTACATCAACTCCTTCACAAGTTGGCCCACCTTCAATGTCATCTAGTAGGAAGACTAGAAGCTTAGTCAGAAAGGCTAGAACCACTATATCTACACCAACAATACAACCAGCAAATGAGGTCTACACTAGCAGTTAATCCAAGGATCCACGGACCTTGAGGTCTTTCATGCAGGAGTGTAGAAACACGCTCAAACAAAGAGATACCCTGCTTGACAAAAAAATTGTGTCTAAAAGCAAAGAGGAGGAAGCTTCCTCTTTAAAGGGTAAACGCAAGAGAAGACTCATTATGACAGAGGGACCTTTAGTGGATTTCAGCCCTGAAGCCTTGACATCAAGCCCTGTTCTAGAGGCTAGATAGGAGACTCAACAAAAAAGTGCCATTTCATTCAAAGAGCCTACTATTTCACAAGTATTTTCCTCACTCAAGAAGGAGAAAAGCAAAGTTTCAAAGACTATCAAAATGGAAGAACCTACCATAGCTCAACATTTCTCATTTATTGGTTCTTCAACCAAGAAGAAGAAGAAAACTATACTTCATTCATATTCGTCTTTTGAGGAGGATAGCAACGAGACAGAGTTCATTGAGTCAAAGTTTGAAGAAGGACAGTCAAGCAGATTCATACATGGTAGAATGTGGCATTATATATTCCAAACCCTACATTCAAAGGCCTCACACTAGGCCCAAGAACAAGCTCAGATTAACAAGTAAACTCATTGCCAACCTTGCTCTCAGGGATGAAATCATAAACATTGATGATATCCCAGAGAATGAAACCAGGAAGAAAAATATTCAGCAGAAAAATCAAGCACAGAAGAGGAGGTCAAACAAATGGGTAACTAAAGCTGAAGTTATTAATATCTTTGCTTCTATATTAGACCTCTAATGAATGAATATACAGAACCTTGAAAATCTGAAGGAACGTTTCATTTTTGGTTATACTCAATATTTTTGGATATAGCTACCCTTTTCAGAAAAGGCAGCTATTATTTTCGGATTTTGTATATGGAGAAGAAAAGATGCTTTTTGGTTCTGTTCTCACAAGAATGACACTAAAGATGATGAAGTGAACGTAACCTCTGTGGTGATGAGATTTTTCCAAGTGTCATCTAATCAAGATATCTTCTAGTTGGTTATTCCTTTCAGTTAGCTACTCCTATATTTTTTCAGATAAGTATACAGGTGTTCTTTTCAGTTGGTGGATTCCACTTTTTATGGAGACAGTTTTTGACAAGCTACGAGGAGCACTCAGCCACCTCCACTCAGGTTCCTCCAACTCCATGATGCCATGTTTTGTCTCTTTTTCTATTTCAATTTTCTTTTTAATTTTTTGGAAAATCTCTACTAAATGTAGAGAGTTGTAATAAAGTCTCAAAAAACAGATTTTCACTTTTATTAGAGGCTTTTTGCAAAAATCCTTTTTGTATATATATTGTGTAATGCAAGGAGAAAAGGGTTCGTTGGTTGTACCTTTCATTGCATATTGTGTTATATTTTTTAATACATAATATATCAGAAGCACTCTTGAGGATTCACAACTTGTATGATGTATGTATTTTTCATCTTCTTATGTGTCCATTATTCATTATTTCATTCCATATTATAATTTACACAGTTCTGCCTTATGTTATTATCAGTATTGTGAACCTTCATACAATATTAGTTTGTTTTTGTAAGTCTTGTTATCAAGCATTCCATACTAAGCATTAACTGAAGATAGTTCTTGGTCATCTCTTGAGGTTGAATTGATTCTAGTTTCATATTCTTGTAAGTCTTTTTAACAGGCATACAAGAGAAATCTATTTTTGTCAGTCTTGATGTTTCGAGCATTCCTGATTGTTTTTTTCATGTTAGTTGGAAGCTTTCTATGTAATGAAATCCTTTAAATGTGGAGTGAGACTTTTATAACTCTTTCTTAAAAATATTTCTTTAATTGTACATTACAGGTCTGGAATTTGTGTTATCATTTATTCTTAACAATAGATCTCTACTTTACATATCTACTATTGTCTTCCTTTTTCTAACCATAAAGCTAGAAACCTAATCTTGCTACCACATTATACATTAGTGCCCTTATATGTGTGAGAGAATCCTATTTGTTCAAAGTCTCTTTCAGTGTGTGTAATACCCAACCACTTTCCAAAAAACTCAATCAAGTCATAAGAAAAGCCCTTGAGCTTAAGATGTGTCTGGTCAGGAACTTGTCACAATCCAAGTGTTGATTCCAACGCAAACATCCTTTGGTGCGTCTGCCGGGAGACGAAGATTCTAAACTTAGTGTTTTCCTGAAATTTTTTCATGAATGCCTAGTACTATTTTTAAAGGTGAATAAAGACTAGTCACTATTTTTTATTGTAATTGGTTCACCTGGCAACTCCACAAAGAGGACAAGGGGTTTCAAGACTGCCTACCAAAAGAAGAAATCAGAGATCACCTCCGTGATTCCAGTTTTTAACCCAGAGAAGATAATAAATGCTGTAAGAGGGAAACAGAAATCAGCTGAAGTTGCATTACATTTAGTGGAAAAGCTGCATTCAAAATACATTCCAAAATAAAAGGTACCATCATATGTCTCACAACCTAAAGAAATTTCAGTTTCAAAGCAATCTCCTGAAATATTTCAAGTTGGAACTACTTCCATAAAAGGAAAGGTAGATAATTTTAGCCTAGATTCAGCTGAAAGTATCTCTCAGTCATCACTTAGTCAATCAGAAACAAATATCATTCCAGTGAAAGAAGATAAATCAGAGGTTTTAGGTGTCAGTGAAGAAAACAAAAAATTAGAAACCTTTGTGTTGACAAAATGGGAATTAGAACAAGTGTTGGAAATTGCACCCTTCCTAAATAGAGTTATTTTAATTGAGGAAGACATAAAAACATTTCTGAGTTTTCTTCAAACTCATCCTGAATATCAGTCTTCTTTTAGCCCACAACATGAGTATTTTCCTTTTTCTCAAAACCCAGTTGTTGGCTCATCTTCTTCTCATCAAAGAGGATATAACCTTCCTGAAAATTTTCTTTTAATTTCTCTGAATTTTTAGCCCAAGAAAACAAACTTGAAGCTGCCCCAATCCTTCAAAGAATTAACATATGATGTTGATTCTCTTGGAGAAATTGAAATAAAACCTTTTATTGTTCATTTATTTGAAAATCCATTATTTCAACTCCAGAAACTGAAATTTCCAGCATTCAAACCTCTGTATCAGCGAGTTTTCCATTTGCTCCTCAACAATTCATGGCTCATCCTGTTCCTACAAGGATGCAACAAATTGTTGCTACAAGATATGAACCATTTGCCCTTCCTTAACTTTTGCATCCTCTTCCTCAAGGGGATTATCTGAAATATTTGCCAAAATACACGGGGGAGGGAGAAGGAGTATTTGTTGAAGAACACCTAGTTGCCTTCTATAGTTATGCTGATAACCAAAACATTGAACATGATGATGTTTGGTCAAGACTTTTTTGTTCAAAGCTGAGATGGATAAGCTAGAAAGTGGTTCATAAATTTGCCACCAAACTCAATAACATGAATAGATTATTTGGAGGAAGTGTTTGTAAAACAATGGGGTGACCGGAAGGATTACCTATATTATCTCATAGACTTTGGGGCTTTAAATAAGAATATTGATGAGTCATTGGAATATTTTACGAAGAGGTTCAATAAAGTCTATCAAAATATTCCTGCAGAGGTAAAACCCCCTAAAACCACAGCCATGATTACCTTTTCCAATGCCTTAGACTCCATGTTTGCACTATGGTTGAGAGATGAGAAGCCACAAACATTGGTGGGTATGCAAGAGGGTGCTATTGGAGTACAGTCCAATCTTATGGCCTCAAACAAGCTGAAAATTGAAGAAGGGAAGGGGGAAAAGGATAAAAAGAAAATGAAAGAAGAGAAACCATCTTCCTCCTCTAAAAATTTCACAACTAAATAAAATCTAGATCATATGTCTAATTTTATTAAAGATCTTACTTATAAAATGACAAAACTAAAATTAGAAAACAGACCTACTGCTAGGCCCATTCAAAATTAAGGAAACAAAAATCGGGCTTCTTTTAGGAGACCCTTTCAGCCCCAACAAATTTTACAATGCCCAAGGAGAAATCACGATGATCAAAATTTTCAGCCTCCACTAAATAATTTTGCTGAAGAAGATCAGCAAGAAGAAGAAGAGGAGGATGAAGATACAAATATTTTTGGGGAGACATCACAGTCAACTTGTTTGAATTTACAATAATATGAAGATCAGTCTAGGATAAATCTATTTTCAGATGATCAAGAAGCTCATATTCAAATGAGAAAAAGCAGCTTGAAAATCAGATAAGAAATTATCCTTTCAGGTCAAAAGGGGTTGTCCAACAGCCTCAACAAAAACAAGATGTTGTAAAAATTGTTGCGAAGAAAAAAGCAAAGGTTAATGATGTTTATTCATCACATAACCTTGCCCCAATCATCAAAACCACTACAGAAAATAAATATTTGACTCCACTCAATTTCAGTTTCAAGTCAGAATTGAATAAAATCAAGATTCTAGTCCCACTCCTAGAATTATTGAAAAATCCAACCTACAAAGAGTCATTCAAAATTCTGCTTCAGCCATCCCTTTCTCCTGATTCTGTCAATCTTGAAGATGAACATCCTACTATATTTTTAGGCAGCCATGTCCAATATCAAAATGATGATAATTCTCCACCTTTTTATCTTTCACTCAACATTCATAACAACTTGTTTCATAACTTCCTATTAGATTCTGAGGTCTCTCACAATCTGATGCCTAAGAATTGATGAATGAATTAGGACTGGAAATCACTAAACAATACCATGACCTCTACACTTTTGACTCCAAAAGGGTTAAGTGTTTAGGAGTGATCAAATACTTAGTAATTTCTCTTACCCAGCTTCCTATGAAAAATCAGTGATGGACATAGTGGTTGTTGATATTCCATCAAGATTTGGAATGTTTCTTTTCAGATCTTGGTCCAAAAAGCTGGGAGGCACTCTTCAAATGGATACGACATACGCCACTATCCTAGTCTTTGGAGAAGAATTTAGGAGGCTGTATAGAGAAACACAAATGGCTTATATCATAAATGATCAGCAAAATCCCTCAAATCATCTTATGTATGCAGAAGAGGAGTTAGGATCATCTATTTTACACCTTGTTGCTGATGACAGCAATTTTCAGCCTGAAATTAATAAAAAACAACAACTACTCATCTCAAAAGAGAAGAATTCAGAAGTAGGACAAATCTAGAAATTGTATTTTGATGGAGCCTCATCAAGAGAGGGATCAAGGGCTGGTATAGTTCTTATTTCTCCCACTCAGAAGGTAGTGACTTTATCATATAAATTACAAATTTTCACTATTAATAATACTGTTGAATATGAAGCACTAATTCTGGGAATGAAGGTAGAAAATTTTTTGGGAGCAGAGCAGTTGATCGTTTTTGGTGATTTAGAGTTGGTAGTACAACATGTGAGAGATAACTATCAAGTAAAAAATTCAAAATTGAAGAAATATAGAAATGAAGTCTGGGATTTGATTGAACATTATTTTTCAGCATTCAATTTGAATTTTGTTTCTAGAGAAGAAAATGAAATGGAAAATTCATTGGCCATTGCTACCAATAATTTTAAGGCCCCTCTTGATGTCAAAGCTACCTATGATATTCAGATTAAAAACAGACCTTCCATTCCTAACAATATCAAATACTAGCAAGTGTTTGAAGATGATAAATAAATTCAGAAAATTTTGGAATGTCTGGAGGAGTTTTCAAACATTCAAATTGACAAACAAGACACAGTTGAAAGTCATAACAACAAGTCATTCAAAAAGACTTTGGTTGGAAAAGACATTATTGATCTAAAAACAAGCTTCATTCCTAAAGGCTTGGTTCCTTTAGAAAGTTTGTATGACAATAATGATGTATTTTTAAAGCCTGATAGCAAGATGGATAGAGAAAGTGTAGAAATTAGTATACACTAAGCATGCATACATCCAGATTCCCCTGATCTCACAATATTTAACTTCTTGCAAAATACAGAATCATTCCATTGTTAATATTTTGCGGAAAATTAATTGCACACACAAGTGAAGCATAAATAAAAACAATCATACATAACATAGTTGTTCAACGGGAAAGCCTAAAGTTGAAAACCCCAACTATCATATATTATGTATCATGGAGATCATGTAACAATCTCATACAAAGCTTAGTACATCAAGCTCTTAGTACAATCAATCGTCACACACTAATCAGGAAAAATCTGCAAATCCATGCACCAATGTTTTCCCTCCTGCTATCCTTCCTCCACTGTGCAATCCCTGTTGAATAATAGCTCTAAATGAATTCGAATTACCCTTGCTTTGACTGCGCAATCCTCAATGGAAACTCCAATGTGTGTGTGATGCAATCAATGCATCACTATAGTCACAACAGATAGTCCATCTTGCCCTTTCACCTATCTCTCCACTGGGTCTCCACTGGAACTGACATGCACTGTAGTTAATTGCTGTATTGTTCAGTTGATTAATGAGTTATTATTTGTGAATTAATTAGCTAATTAATTCACTCCACTCTCACTAGTGTATCATTTAGTTAGACTAGATACAACTAGCTCAATTGAGTCTAATGGAGTTAAACTGAATACAACTCCATGAACTACTCTTCCAACTCTGTCATAACTTTGCCACTTGAGTTCTAACTAAGTCCTCCATGCATGAACCACTAGTTGCCCTTGGGAATTGCGTAATTCCCTCAACCCACTGATTTTCCAAATCTGTGCACTGAAACAAAGTGCTCCAAGAGAATAAGTTGTTGTTTACTGTCGGTTTATTATTAAGAGCCAATAATAATCGACACTTCTATTTTTAGATCGACGATCTATAAATAGACTTCACCCAATATTCTAAAAATAGAATTTCATCTATTTTTCCAACTTGACCAACCATCCACAAATAGCATCCTGTAACTTCTGAAATATGATCATCATGTCTAAAAATAGACTTGCACCAAAAATAGCCTGCAGGCCCACTTAGTGAAGGCGACCCTTTTCACTAAGCTCATCATCTTGTTGAATCTCAACCTAAAGTATAGTTGATTGCAACATTGGTACTAAAAATCAGCCTAGATATGTTAAAGTTTCTAAATTTTTTGCTAAAGAAACTATAACTAAATATCTTAAGTTGCTGAAGCAGTATGCAGATATTTTTTCTTGGTCTTACATTGATTTGAAGTATGGCATGACGCAACAAAAACTTCATCTTCATAAATCTCGTGCTCTAATACCAAAAATGATGCAGCCATATGGCCACAAATGCCTTAATGTGCAGACCTGAGACTTAGTTTGCCCAAAACCCGAGGATAGGTTCATATATCTCTAAGAACCTTTAAAACTCACTTTAATCTTAAAAAAAATCATTTATGCGAAAGCTCCCTTAAATCCAACCTTATGCCAAATAATCCCAATCTACATGCGGATACAGGCCTTGTGGAACCTGTGGGTTATGGGCCCACACCAATCTTTAATTGTGCACTTTAAAATTAACATTTAAACTTACCTTATTTCCTTTCTCAGTACTAAAGCTCTTACCTTTAGTGTTTTATCGCACATCGCAAAACTCACCATATTGCAGATCACACACTTTAACTCATTGCAATTTCACAATCGCATCGTCGATCTCCTCCGCAAACCTTGTTCGTTGATCTATGCCCAGATCTAACGGTTCTCCTCTATCTTTTGGTTTCAGCTCATCGCAGATCGCATAAATTAACAAACTTCACCCATCGCACATAACCTATATCGCAATGTTTGCAATTTTGCGATTTCGCAAATCGAAAACCATTACATACTACGACACTTCGCACATTTACCTCATCAACACTTCACACATTTACCTCATCGGCACTTCGCAACTTTAAACTCCATCGTTAACTATTATGCCATATCGCATGCACTATGCGATATTATATGGAACCTATGGCCGACACGTGGCTCCTCATCGCATCGCAACTTAAAACATATAACTTGCAATAACTTAGCAATAAGCATAAAAATCACCGATAGTGATTTGCAATATTCCACTGTGATTGTGATTTAATATGGATTATCCATCTCCCACTTGAGATCTGCGATAAGATCTTGACCATCAATCTCTGCTTCATTTCTGAGATATGATCCTAACCATCAATCGCTCTCACTTCAATTCTGCGATTTGATCTCCATCGTCTGTCTTTAGTCTTCACGCTTCCTCTGCGTTTTGGTATATTGTTGGGTTTCAGTTTTGGAGTGTTCTTCCACAGCGATAAATCCCTCCTGAGCTTTATTCTGATGATTCACTCATACTCAAACATGATAAAACCTCTAGAATCACCTTTGTACGCTATTCTCAGTCTGATCCTTTTTAGGTTCACACCTATATTATACGAAATACTATGATTATCCACATTTTTTATAAGTCATCAACACAACACCCTCTACACGAACTGAGAATTGAGTTTTCTATTCACAAGTAAATATTTACACAATAATGAATTTTCTCTTGGCCTGATTTTCTATTTCAGTGGCCTCTCAACACTATTTTTCTCTCTGCCCATAGGCTTACAATAAAATCTCCTCTATTACCAATCTAAGAATCATGGTTTCTTAATGCCTTCGAGGCTTACAAATATATACAAAAGTTTATACAACCAATTTTGGTTAAGATCCTCAATCTTCTCAACTAAATCCTAAGAATACTCTAAATCCACAAAATCATCAACTAATTCCTAAGTCTAGGATTCACAATCCTTATGAAATCTCAACTAGCCTAAATCTATCATGTTCTCCTAACATTCAAGAAAATTTACAAATATGCCTCACAATATTTATTTAAATACTATTCTAAATGTCTCACATAAATTCACTCAAAACATTGAAAATTACATTAATTAAATACTTAGGGAACCAACTCCCTTGCAAAATATAAGACCCCCTATATTCTACTAAATGTACAAAATTTGGAACCATGATGCTCCTGCATCAGACTCCTAAGGTAGAAATTAATCATGATCTCCAGATCATGTGTCTTCAATTTTGATGGAATTCCTCTTGGATCCCAGAACTTAGGTTGTTATTTTTCTTTGGCTGCCTCTCTTCCTTTCTATTGTTTTGTTTTTGTTCTCCAGGTCTCCATACTCTTTGTTGCATTGCCCCATTGGCTATGCTCTCACAGTCTGCTACTGTCTTTTTCTTACTGTTGTTGCTTTGCTTTCTTGCTGCTATCTTCTTCTGAGAGACCTTCATCATTAACCTTCTTATTCTTTCAATCTCCGTGTCCAGTTTATCTTCTGACTTGTACTCACTCTGCCAATTGTTGCTTCTTCTTTTCCTAGCTTCTCCTGCTTCAACTTCTGCTATTATTCTCGAGATTTATCCAGATATTGTTGTAGATATTGTTATTTCTGCCATCCAAACTTCCTGAATATCCTTGAGGATATCTCTCTCCTTCATTTTACTATTCTCCTGAGCTAAATATTCTTTAATATTTGCAGCAATACCTTCATCAAAACCTGTAATCATAAACCAATTATCAGAATTAAAAATATAAGGCCTCATTTCCATTTCCTTCTTTGGAAACATCTCAGTACGCTGCTCTGAGATTTCCTCTAACTCCTTTGTCAGCGTGTCAATATGATGATTTAAATTCTCCAAAGAGCTCATGAGATTGTCAGCTAGTCTCTCCTCCATATCATCTGTTTCAAGCATGTCTTCCTGCTCTGGTTCACAATAATGAACTCCTTCCTCTGTAATTTCGATTTGATGAACTCTTATTACCACTCTTACATCCTTACCCTCTTCTTCATGATTGTCATTCATGACAATTTCTTTGTCTTCCTTCTTCAGCAATTCATCCTGACTATATATCCTCTTATTTTCCAACTTTCTTCTTTGAAGGTCTAACTTTCTATATAACTCAACAATTTCAGTTGGAGTAGAATTTGGAAACTTTACACAGTTTTCAATACCTTCACTTGTTGTTGACAATCATCAGATGGCCCTTCTCCCTCTACTAAATCTACACACATGTATAATTCATCATGCTTAAAAATTCCAATCTCATTAGGCACAGTAAATACATTTTCTTCATCATGCTTTTTAATTGCATCTTCAATGTAGACTTCTTATTTATTTTAAACAATCTTAATTAATTGTTCCTTCTCCATATCATATTTAATTTCAACAATCTTCAGCAATTGTTCCTTTTCTGTTGTCATCCCAATAGATTCTTGTAGCTCAACTCCTTTGAGCTTCTCTGACCTCAATTTAAGATCCATTGTCTGCTCAAGCTTTCTAAGCTCTTCTATTAACTAAGTATTCACTTGATTCTTTCTCTTCTCTTGTAGTCTGTGCCATTCACCTTCTTCCTCATTTTATAACTATACCTCTGGTATTCTTTACTTCTCTGTAACATTTTCATCAATTACTCAAGATGGAATTTTATCTTAGCTTTCTCTCTGTCAATCTCCTCTTGACTCATGATCTTTGTGCCCTTTTCATTGGCATATTTCTTCTTGCTATGGCTTTCCTCTGAACTGATGCAATGGATTTCAGTGATCATTGAATTCCCCTCCTTTGTGAACTTCATTTTGTTCACTTGTGAATTGCACTAAGCCTCTCTTTCTCAGCAAGTCTCTATACCTGCTACAAGTACCTCACCAAGCCTTCTCTCCCTTGAGCTCGGTATTTTGGTAACACAGGTTCTCTATCTATGGAACCTCTATTGAGCAACTCCTTAACTCATTGGCTTCTGCAATTCCACTTTCTTCTGAGAACACTGTTTTCCTCTATGTCCAACCTTCAGCTGGAACATTTAGGTTCTTTTCCACTTTTCTTCAAAGTATCCACTTTACTCTTCCCTCAAGAACGCAATTGGTCCTTCTTCTTACAAATTATTTTTCTTTTCTTTTGTTGAGATATTCCCTCTTTGTTTGCAACCTGGAATATACAAACATATTCTCAAATCAGAGTTAAAATAAAAACATACCATATCACCTTCAAGATCTCTACATGATATTGTTCCACCATCCATTTGCACTTTGAATGGACTATTCCCTGTTCCTTTTCCTCTGAAAGTTCTCTTCAAGAGTACCAATTACTCTCCATATTCTGCCACACTTTATCTCTGTGTGTCTGCAAGTTCCTGTCACATTTAAAATTCGATCCTTCTTCCTGCAATTAGAATTGTATTCTGCACATACAACTTCAAGAACATAACTATGCTCTAACTTTCTCCCAAAAGAGCTTTTACTTTCTTTGATACCAAATATGATGCAACAAAAACTACATCTTCATAAATCTCGTGCTCTGATACCAAAAATGATGCAGCCATATGGACGCAAATACCTTAATGTGAAAACATAAGACTTAGTTGCCCAAAACCTGAGGATAGGTTCATATATCTCTAAGAAATTTTAAAAACTCACTTTAATCTTTAAAAAAATTCACATTAGGGGAATTTTGAGGTCTAAAATGGCCCCCCTAAGGAAAATGTACAATCAAAATTCACTTTATGAGAACCAATCAAATTTTTGGGGATGGCATCATCCCTAATGGTTGAGGTGACATTACTTGAGTTAAAGGTACTTACTTGTCACATTCTCAATGGTGGATAAAAATTCATGGTTAACCATGGTAGTGCTCTAAGTACTTTTAAAGTCAAAGTAAAGTACTCATAATAAATGTCATTTCACACTTTTTGAATAAAAATATATTATTGTCATTTCATATTTCTTGAAAGAAACAATGCATATCCCTATACATTTATTATATTATATTGTATTATATTATATTATTTTTATATAGTATATTAATTACATGTTATTATACAATTTAAATAATATAAATTTTAATTAATAGCATATAATATAATTAAGAATTTATAAATTTATATTTATATTTTATTTTAAGTTATTTAAGTACAAAGGACAAATGCATTAGTTGTTCAATGATAATGAATTTTTCTTGAAAAACTCATTCTTATTTATAGTCACATCAATACAATTTTTTATTAATTTTATTTTGGTACAAATTTTGAATTGAATTTAACTATGGTTACATGGATTTTGGTGCAAAAAGTGAACTGAAAATTCATAAATATTATTTTATTGGTTTAGCTATTATTTAATTATTTCCTTAGGAGGCCCATTTTAGACCTCAAAATTCTCCTAATGTTTACATGGAAGCTCCCTTAAATCTAACCTTATGCCAAATAATCTCGATCTACACACGGCTACAGGCTTTGTGGGACCTGTGGGTTATGGGCCCACACCAATCTTTAATTTTTCACTTTAACATTAACGATTAAACTTACCTTATCGCCTTCCTCAATACCAAAGCTCTTACCTTTAGCTTTTTATCGCACATCGCAAAACTCACCATATCGCAGATCGCAAACTTTAACTCATTTCTATTTCACAATCTTATCGCCGATGTCCTCCGCAAAACTCGTTCGTTGATCTATGCCTAGATCTAACGATTCTCCTCTATCTTCGACTTTCGGCTAATCGCAGATCGCATAAATTAACAAACTCCGCCCATCACATATAACCTATATCACAATGTTTGCGATTTTGCGATTTCACAAATCGACAAACATAACATACTTCGTCACTTCACACATTTACCTCATTGACACTTCGCAACTTTAAAATCCACCATTAACTATTATGCCATATCGCATGCGCTATGCGATATGCGATGGAACCTATGGCCGACATGTGGCTCCTCATCGCATCACAACTTAAAACATATAACTTGCAATAACTTAGCAATAAACATATAAATCACTGATAGCGATTTGTGATATTCCACTAGGATTACGATTTAATCTGGACTGTCCATATCCCACTTCATATCTGCGATAAGATCTTGACTGTCAATCTCTGCTTCATCTCTGCGATATGATCCTAACCGTCCATCGCTCTCACTTCAATTCTGCAATTTGATCTCCATCATCTGTCTTCAGTCTTCAAGCTTCCTCTGCGTCTTGGTATACTGTTGGGTTTCGGTTTTGGATTGTTCTTCCGCAGTGTTAAATCCCTCATGAGCTTTATTCGGATGATTCACTCGTACTCAAACACGATAAAACCTCCACAATCACCTTTGCACACTATTCTTAGTCTGGTCCTTTTCAGGTTCACCAACACACCTATATTATACAAAATACTCTGATTATCCACGATTTTTATAATTCATCAACACAACACCCTCTACACGAACTCAGAATTGAGTTTTCTATTCACGAGTAAATATTTACACAATAATGAATTTCCTCTCGATCTGATTTTATATTTCATTGGCCTCTCAACACTACTTCTCTCTCTCTCTGCACGTAGGCTTACAATCAAATATCCTCTATTACCTATCTAACAATCATGGTCTCTTAATGCCTTCGAGGCTTACAAATATATACAAAAGGTTCTGCAACCAATTTTGGATCAGATCCTCAATATTCTCAACTAAATCTTAGTAATCCTCTAAATCCACAAATCATCAACTAATTCCTAAGTCTAGGATTCAAAATCCATATGAAATCTTAACTAGCCTAAATCTCTCATGTTCTCCTACATTCGACAACATTTACAAATAGGCCTCACAATATTTAATTAAATCCTATTCTAAATGTCTCACATAAAATCACTCAAAACATTGAAAATTACATTAATTAAATACCTAGGGAACCAACTCCCTTGAAAATATAAGACCCCCTAGATTCTACTAAATGTACAAATTTTGGAACCATGATGCTCCTGCATCATGACAAAAGCATAATGGATCATAAAATCCCTCTTAAATCGGAAGCAAAACCTATGGCACAAAAGATAAGGCATATCAATCCTATGTTTCTCCCTATTATTGAAAAAGAAACCATAAAAATGTGGGAAGATAACATAATTTTGCCTTTAATATTTTCCTATTGGGTAGCTGATATAGTCCCAGTTCGAAAAAAGATTGGTGAAATCAGAATTTGTGTTTATTTTCGGAATTTGAACTGATGTTCGCTAAATGATAACTATACTTTACCCAAAATGGATCATATTTTGCAGAAAGTCATAGATTCAGAGAGATTGTCAATGATAGATGGTTTTTTCAGGATACAATCAAATTTTAGTTGACAAGAAAGACAGGGAGAAAATAGCTTTTACTACACCCTGGGGAACCTTTATGTACAATATGATGCCTTTAGGATTAATGAATGCAGGTGCAACATTTCAGCGGGCAATGGACATTGCCTTTGTAGGAGAAAATGACAGATTTGTTGTCATTTATTTAGATGACACAACAGTATTTTCAAAATCTGATCATGACCGCTTAAAACATTTGCATCAAGTGTTTAATAAGTAGAGAAAATTTGGTTTATCTTTAAACCCAAATAAATCATGCTTTGTTATTCAAGAAGGAAAATTGTTGGGGCATATAGTAACAGAATATGGTATTTGCATTGACCCAGGGAGAGTTGATGCAATTCAGAAAATTGACCTACCCAGAAACAAGAAAGAGATACAATCATTCCTAGGTAAGATTAATTTTCTGAGGTGTTTTGTTCCAAATTTTGCAGAATTAATTAAGAATATAAATGTCTTGTTGAAGAAAGATGTAGAGTTCAGGTGGCAAGATGAGGCAAAAAAATCTTTCTTAGCAATCAAATATGCTTTGACTAAAGCTCCAGTATTAATTAGCCCTGATTTTGAGAAGAATTTCTTACTTTTTCATATGCTTATGAAGAAACTATTGCAACAATTTTACTTCAAAAGAACAAGGAAGGCTTGGAGCAACCAATTTATTTTTTCAGCCATGCATTGAGGGATGTTGAGTTAAAATACAACTTGGTTGAAAAACAAGCATATGCACTGGTGAAGGCTTTGAAGTCTTTTCGAATTTATGTGCTGCATTCTAAGGTCGTTGCTTTTGTACCAAATATTACTGTCAAGGATGTATTGTTGCAGCCCGACACAGATGGTAGGAGGGGAAGATGGTTAGCAAATATTCTGGAATTTGACATTGAAATCAAACCTGCTAAGTTGATAAAAGGACACGGTTTAGCCCGCTTGACGGTAGAATCAAATTGCAAAAATCTGAATCTGAATATGGAAATAGCTGAAGAAACAGATAAAGAAGGTACAAATGATTATCCTGACATATTTTATTCCAATTGGTACAAGGATATAGTGTACTCTTTCTTAAATTTTTGTTGTCCTCCAGAAATGAAAAATCAAAGAGAAGGGATTTTAAATTGAAGGTTTTCAAGTATTGCATAATGGAGAATCATCTTTATTGGAAAGACCCTGTAGGAGTTTTGTTGACATGTCTAGATGAAGCTAATTCCCAAGAAGTTATAGCAGAGATACATGCAGGGGTATGTGGTGGACATTGTATTGGAAAGCTACCGCAAATAAAATATCAAGAGTTGGTTATTATAGGCCAACTCTTTTCTCTGATGTTTTTTCTAAAGTCAGATCTTGCACTGAATCTCAAAAGTTTGCTGGTAAGAAAAAACTACTCCCACTACCTCTGATTCCCATTTCAACATATGCTCCTTTCCAGCAGTGGGGGCTAGACTTCATTGGTGAGGTTCACCCGCCATCATCGGGATAACACGGGTGGATTCTTACAGCCACATACTATTTCACCGAGTGGATTGAGGCCATTCGAACCAGAAATGATATTGACATGATAATAATTTTTTTTTTTTGAAAATATTATGTCTAGTTTTGGTTTCCCTCAAAATTTGGTGACTGACAATACAATTGCTTTGAAATTTGCCAAGATGAACAATTTTTGTCAGAAGTATAATATTTATTTGACTCATTCTACACCTTATTACCCCCAAGGTAATGGGTTAGTTGAGTCATCAAATAAGAGTCTGGTGAGAATTATAAAAAATATTATGACAAAAAAGAAAGAAATTGGGATACTCAGCTAGTTCATGCTCTTTGGACAGATAGGGTGAGTATTAAAAGATCAATTGAAGTTTCTCCCTTTCAACTTGTTTATGGTGCTAATGTTGTCATGTCATTACAGTTGGCCCTTCCTATTATGAATTTTTTACAATATGAAACTGATCATTCAAATCCCATTCAGAGAAGGATGTTGCAATTGATAGAAGCTCATCAATGTCGTGAATCCTTAGTGGAAAAAACAGAGAAGTACAAAACCAAAGTAAAATTTGTCTTTGACAAAAGGGAAAAACAAAAAATATTCTAGGAAGATGATTTTGTATTGTGTTGGGATGCCAGAAGAGAAGACCATGGGAAACATGGTAAGTTTGATAATCTATGGTTTGGGCCATTTAAAGTTGCTCAAGTTCTGGAAAATAATACATTCTTCTGAAACATTTAGATGATGATTAGTTCACTGGAGGTCCAATCAATGGTCATTATCTCAAAAAGTTCTTTGTCTACTGAGTTAGTCAGTCTCTCCATTGTAAATATCCAGAGTGTTGTTTACAATAAGACTCCATGCCCAATGGTAGTTATGTTTGTAAATAGAGTTAGTTTCATTTCAATCAATAAAAAACAGTTTTTGTCATTAGCTTTTAAAGCTTAAAAGTATTGAAAATATAAGGCACTGAATCAATAGTCCTTGAAGCCTCACAGGGAGGAATTCATCTCCAATAGGAGCCACTGTTAGCACTCCTTTTTTTCAAAAAAAATTCAAAGCCTGGTTGTCATTGTAAGTCATGTCTTTGATCATATCTTGTCTCCTAACCTATGGTGGAGAGCCCTAGAGGATTAAATTGTATGAGTATTTATCACTTTTTAAATAAATCCAAAAGTAATTCTAAGTCCAATAGTCTGTTTATGTTATAAAGTCATTAGGGTAAATTCTCTTTTAAATATGTCTTTTAACTGTTTTCAGTGGTTAAGGTCATACGTTCAAATTAAAAAAGAAAAAGTCTTAATCTTTCACTATGATTTCCTGTCTGAGGTTAAAGATAGAATGTTAGAATCATGAATTATGTTAAGAATAACACAGGATTAGCTGCTCTTTCCTTGAGAGGAATTTATCCTCTTCAAAATTTATGGTTTTATAAGTAATACTGGAATAGTTGTCTTTTTCAAAAAGGTAGCAATTACCTGTAAAATTAGTACACGGAGACATAGGAAGCATTATTCAAATGAAACAAGCACTGTTATTCGAATATTGAAGACATGTTAAAGCAAGGGGTGTTTCTCACCTAAAGGATGGTCATTTTTCATTGGAGGATGCATTAAAAGGGTTGTTATTTTTCTTCTAAGGTTACGCAAATATAGTGCTACTCATTAAAGGGTATATTTGTTAAAGTGCAGTACGAGTAGCGATTATTAAGAAATGCGATGGAGTTCTATGAAATGATTTGAAAACATGTTTAAATCATTTTTGTTTTCGTGTCATTCCCTCTCACCGAGTTTTAGGGCATGTGTTGAGGAGGTAAATCCCCTCTGCGGACAGAGGCGATCCCTACTAGCCCAGCAGGGGTCTAGCAACAAACAAACAATGCTATGACGCAAGCTCCTAGTTACGAATGAAAGAGCTAGGGATAGAAACCTACCTGAATTCCAACGCTACGATCTGAAGAAGAAGTGTCCCCGTCCTTCAGCCCTGGCAGATCACAATCCTTCCACGATCTCCGCGGATGAACACCTGCACATAGAAGAAACGGACAGATACAAGCATAGGAACCAACATGCGTAACTAAACATCGGTCAGAAAAGATATTACTCGCATTAACATAATGGAAAACGGAGTGGATCCATAATCATAGTCATCTATTAAATGATAAACGAAAAGAAGTTACAACCAAGTTCTGACGTCGCAGCCTCCTTCGTACGGGTCCCCGGTCGTCCACGTCTCGCAAAGCTCGCCAAGGAAAGGGAAAACCTCTCCGGAGTCTCGTAACAATGGTCTCCTCACTTGAGTTGGCCTTAAGGGAAAGAAGGGATTCTTTACAACACAAAGGCTCTTGGGAATAGGGAGATGCAAAGCTTCAGCACTTCAAGACTAGCTTGCCATGGATTTGAGCAAGCTTTTATAGATGGGGAAGGAGGGAGTTGGGATCCCTATTATTATGGGATTGGCCCTATCAACAAGGAAGGGTCCATGGGAGGTGGCAAAACCAATTCCCTTCCATAGAACTCCCGCAGCCAAACCTCCCAACTCAAGATAGGCAGTGGTTTGTGAGTTTGTTTGAACTCAACTTCCGCCATCCATATTTAAAAAACAGTCCCTAAAATGGGTGGCGCGATTGCTGCTCTATGACAGAGCGCCAAGTGGCGCGACCTCTTTACAGGATTTCCCTGATTGGCGCGAGCACTGAACTGTCTACCCGCGCCAATGCAAAAAGAGCTGTTTTTCATAAGTTTTGCAAGGAGATGTCTCAAGGGGAAATATAGCTCACATTCAGAGGGATGCATTGATGGTGTTTTCAAGGCATGACAATGTTCACAGGTCACGGAATGGGTCCTCCATTGTGCGGGATGGGGAATGGTTAGGACGGTGACAAATTACTGTGTAACAGATGCCCCCTAAAGTATGAGGCCCGAGAGTGAGAGGGGTGAAATGCTTTATGAGAACATGTCCAACTGAAGGCCCGCCGTCGGAAAACCTGCGCAGAAAGATACAACTGATATCTCAAGTACATGATGTATATATATGGTATGGACGCAGCCATCCGAAACAGAGTATACGATAATCCGGATCTAGGGTATGGGCGCAGCCATCCAACTAAGATCAAATAGACTCGGGTATGGTCGCAGCCATCCAATCAGTGAGTCATGTACATAATGATAATAATCCACAATCGCAGCCTGGATTACAACAGACACAATCCAGGGTCTTGCGCTCCATCTCGACCCAACAAAGTACAAGTTCAAGCATGCGAATATGTGAGCTGAAGTCGAACATGCATGAACATCGTCTGATTACCAGCCAATGATGAAAGTTGTTAACAGACGCGAGAGAAACCACCAATAATGACAATGGTCCTCAAGGTACTACAGGTACAATCTACGGCGTGCGAATAAATGAGTTGACGTCGAACACCCGCAGAATCATTCGATCGGAGGCCAATGATGTAAACCTCACGTCGAATGCGACGAACCTGCCATTGAGGCATGCAGGCTCCAAGGTACCATAAGAAGTCTCTAGACCAACTTCCTGGATAATGAGTTGAAGTCGACAGGAAGTGACCTTGATCGAAGGTGGGCCATAATGATTCCCACATCATCGACACGAGACAGAGGAACATGATGTTTTTGTTGTGAATCAGGATCGTATGAGAAACAGAGGAAGGTTGATATTTGCGGAGGCCAACTTCTCTTGAACACATGAACGGCACGACAATGGACTTGGCAGTATTTGACATCAACGGATCAGAAGTCATGGCGACGAGGCAGTGAACAGATGAGAGGTCAAAAGAGATTACCCAAACCCATGGAGGCAAAGTGAAGCAACGAGATGAGATGTCCCCAACCCGACACGAATGCGGACAAGTGCCATGTTCAAGAGCGACATACTGCCGACGACAACGACGATGGTTCCATTTTCCCCCCACCATTTCTGGCGAGTACCCCAATTATTTTTAATAACAAGCTTGAAGGGGATAACATATGCTTGTGATATAAGTCCGCCCTTCGGGCGAATCCATCCCAGTGCATTTAACGAGTCCTAGGAAGGAGAAACTCGGAGAACGTCATTTCGACGGAATCCAATGTCATCAGGGTTTAACGAGTCTGACAAAGGAAGAACTCGGCGTCTTTTCATGTTTAGAGAGTTTGAAAAGACGGCGGAAAAGAAAACTCCACTGGTCCCTTTTCGTAAATAGTTCCCCAGATCCGAAAAGGTAGAAAACAATATCCGGGAAAACCTCCTAGTCGCGATAGGCTAGGGTATTCCTTTTTCGTAATCGATCCATCCCAGCCCGAAAAAGGGTTAAACTTATCCTGGGTGAATGTCGATTCGTGTCCATTTTAACGAGATCGAAACGACAAGGGCCTCGGCAATCTTTTCATATTTAGAGAGTCAGAAAAGAGCTGAAAGATGACTCCTCAGTGATTTTTTCGTGTATTTACCGAGTCCGAAAAAGTATAAAATACAACTCGTTCCCATCTTTTAAGTCGCAAATACCTGCCACTGCACATACCCAACAAGCGTAAAATCCATTTTCGACATAATACATGCAAATAGTTGACAAAAATAACCTTTTAAAGTTCATTTAACGACGAAAAGTTATAAATATGTCCAATGGTAAAAAATGAAATTAATTTTTACTATTTACCTTCTGGAGAGCAACAGTGGTCCATTTGGAGCAGAATCTTCTGACGGTGATTGCGACCAATCCAGGCAACCATTCAGCGTTTTGTCTGTGACAGGTAAGAGGCGCTCCTTTTCTCTTTCTTTCCATACATTTTTTAATGAATTTCCCTTAGAAATCAGCTCTGTAAGGGCACTTTTGAAATTCTAGGGCCGGGCCCAGTGGCGCGGGTATAGGGCACGGACCCGCGCCACTGAACTCTTTTTACCAAAGGGCCCGCGCCACCTGGCGCGACTGTTAGCAAAACAGTCGCGCCAGCGGCGGAACCCAAATTTCCACCTAAAATTCCGATATTTATGCCAAATTCCTTGAATTTTGAAGCTCACAAAAGATCTAATCAGGGGTTTTGGACCATGTGAATGCAGATAAACAGTCAGAATGGCAATTGAATGGAAGGAACGAGAACACGGAGATGAGGACGAAGAGGCCATGCAAAGCCAAGCATGTATGAATGCTCTGGGAGACTGTGGCTTAAAAAAGTTCTTCCTCACGCCATGCTTACGAGCTCAGCCTGAGCTCCTCCAATATCTGATCAACCTCTGGGATGAAAATGACCAAGTATTCAGAATACGAGACCAGGTGTTGGAATTGGAGGTCAGTGACATTTATTTCGTTACTGGATTATCCCGCAGGGGTCCAATCCCTGTACTGACTGGGAGCAGACCATCAGGGGAAAATATGGAAGAAGTAATGGTGCGGGTGTGCCGTGGGGCACAAACAGGAACAGGGAGTAAGAAGGTATACATCTCAACCATCCCTGATCTAGCGAGAGTCGTACTCTCACACCATTGTGCGGGGCTGCTGGATCGCAGGCACCGCACGAGGCTACAAAAGCTCAACTCTTACTGGCCTCGGAATGCATGGGTCCCCGACTGTATGATTGGGCAACAACCGTCACAATCAACATGAAAAGGCAGCTCACCAAGTGTAAACAGGGGAGACTGAAGCAGTTCGGCTATGGTTCCATCCTGGTATCGTTCATTCTGGAACGCATACCAACCTTCCAGGGCCAAGAGGCCCATGTGGCGAGTCCGATACCACGAGAGCCGAGAATGGCTCGCTGGGCAGCACTGATGCCCAGATCTGGAGGTGGCCAACAGATGTCCTGGAGGCCAGAGTTCTTTAGGTGGCTACGGCGCCAACTGATCAACGTGGAAGATTGGCCCTACTCGGGAACTGACTTTACAGGGGACCCGGATCTCCCACTACCAGAAGGAGACGACTGGGATGAAGAGCTGGGTAAGACCTCATATTTTGATTTTATGTTTATGTGTTTTTTTTTTTGTAAATACACATTCGTCTTAACACAATTCTATATGCATGCAGATGTAGGACCTGAGAGACCAGCCGGAATGTCTCCTATTTCCCGAAGGACACAGTACGCCCCTGAGATCCAGGGGGAAGGCATCGGAGGAGAGGCACTGGTCCAGAACCTCGAGGGGATTGCCCATGGGATCCCAGACTATGCCCGGCTATCAGATGTGCCGTTGGAGTACCAGCGCCATACGGTGGGAGTCCCGAATCGGATCCACCGAATCTTGAGGCGCATAGTACGTGCAGTGACGTGCTATCATGAGCACCATGCAGACTAGTCTCTAGGATTTATGCTACTCCTATTTTTGAGAGACATGGCGTCTCCGGATGTATTAAGACGACTATGTATATTTTTTGAGTTTTATGTGACACACTCTTATGTAAACATTTCGATATCTATATATATGCATATCTATTTCTGGACGAGTCTTCTTTACATGTGATGATGATTTATAAATTGCGCAAATGCCTATCTAAAACCAAATTTGCTACTGCATCTGTTAATGTATTCAAATGCCTGGGTATATGATGATATGTAATGTAATCAAAATTCCTTTCCAGTAATCGAATACGCAAATACAGACGTAAGATGGACGGGTTTCTTACCGAATAGTGTCCGTTCAGCTGTAACACTACAAGTTGTGAATCTAGGTACACGAGCAATTCACGGATACCAAGGTTTATTGCCTCGGTTAATAATTCCAACACGGCACTATATTCCGCGATATTGTTCGTGGTACGTCCTAAACAAACACCTTGCAGGTCGATCAACTCACCAGCAGGATCGTAGATTACCCAGGCTGCAGAAGACAGATTCCTGGTACTGCGGGAGGCACCGTCCGCGAAACCAACAAATGGATGAATGGACATCTGCACAACCAGGAAGACCCGATCAGCAGAAAGATGTTTACAAAGCACACCACACCATGCACACAAATGACAATCACACACCTATGTACACACAAGACGGGCATGCCCCCGGCATGATGTCTCAATTCGAGGCGCATGCCCCCCAAGCTCCAGTCTTATGGAAAATAGAGTGAAGTTTGAAAACAAAAAATCGAATTGAACATGCTCGTGTTTCATTATTTTAACGAGGTTGACACACTTAAGGAACCATCCTCAAACAACTTGTTTCATTTTTTTTAGGAGCTTGACACAAGTGGAGGAACTATGCTCCAACGACCTTGTTTCATTTTTTAAGGAGCTTGACACAAGACAATGA
The DNA here is from genome assembly GCA_034641835.2 of Pinus albicaulis. Lineage (NCBI taxonomy): Eukaryota > Viridiplantae > Streptophyta > Pinopsida > Pinales > Pinaceae > Pinus > Pinus albicaulis. The sequence continues at coordinate 958,808,070 of CM076575.1, forward strand.
ACTGTGCTCCGCCAACCTGGTTTCATTTTTTAAAGAGCTTGACACAGGGGAATTGTGCTCTAACCGGCTTACATCAAAATGAACAAGAAGGCGACGCTTCCAAGAGTTCCACTCCCAATGGAAGGAAAACATTCTGGAAGTCAGGACCCAATGCCCCCAGCACCTGATGCACGACGGCATCATCACTGGGCACATGCACGGGGTAGGTAGACACATAGTTGACCTGCGGTGGGGCAGAGACAACAGGTGGATAAAAACCAGGAGGGGGTGATGGCGGACCAGGTGCCACATTAGGACCAAAGAATGACAGTTGATCAATGGTCACGATCCTTCCTTCATGCGGAAAACAGGCCACACGAAAGAGGGAGGAGACGAGCGCTCCCATGGCATAAGTGTAATCTCGCCCCAGGAGCAGATTGAAATCCAAGGGGCCTGGAACAACCATCACGTCCATATGGACGGTTTTGCCTCCCAAAGTAACAAGTAACCTTGGAAGGATCCCCAACGGTTGACTCGTTCTTCTATTGAATGTCAACAGATTCTGCGTAACAGGCGCAAGCGGCGGTGAACCGAAGGCTTGCCAGGTAGTCGATGACAGAATACTAACAGAGGCACCTTCGTCTATAATGGTGCTGGGTACGACCAAACCAAGAGCCTGTACTGTAATCTCGAAAGGCACATAAGACGGGAGGCGAAATCCTGCAAATCGATTCCAGTCAAAGGAAGCGACCAAACTACTCGGAGGGGCTACCATCGACAAGCGAAGGTCTTCCCCTGATGTTACGGTAGAAGAAGCATCCTCCATGACCTCTATTTCGAAGGCGGGAGGAATATCCTCCGTAGCCTTCATCTTGGGAGGCGGAGGGGCAGCTTCTTGAAGCACAGGGACAGGAGAATCTTTCTCCAAGTCCGAAGAATCTGAAGAAACTAGAAGGACATGAGGAGTGTGAGATCCACTCTCGACAGAAAAGACCTGGTGCACCGCGGACGGCGCCAGTTCGACCGATCCGACGACCAATGGTTGGTCAAGGACGGATTCGTGAATTTGAATTTCTGGGGGAGTGGGATCGACCAAGGATGACTCTTGACCAACCATAGGATCGGCTGGTAGAGGACTCACAGAAAGCCGATTATAACCAGGTGGAAGGCGTGGTGTAGAACCGACTGGGTTGTCCAAGACTCGCTTGGCTTCATCCATATAAGGACAAAGGTGAATGGCATGGTGCCCTTCACACAACTTACAGGGATTGGTGATCTTACCCTGCTTCTTAGAATTCTTATCAACAGCAGCTGAAGACGTGCCCCCAACTTGACTCCCGAAAGCCAAAGGCAACGGTGGGCGGCCGTTGGACCAGACTTCGAGCACCTTGGGAATGCCAGGGCAGTCTCGAAGAAGATGGTCTCCCGTGCATAACATGCAAGGGAACTTGACTTTCCGTGGAGGGTTGGAAGGTTTATCAAGAGGAGATTCCTCATGGACAGTAGCCGTACATTTTGCCTCTCGCTTATCAGACTTCTTCTTCTTTGTCTTCTTCTTCTTCTTCTTAGCCACCTGGTTACTTGAATCCAGACTTTCACCAGGCGAAGTAGAAGAGGAGGACGCAGAAACAGGCGAAGAAGGGGAGAGGTCCACCTTGGAATCAACATGAGGTTGTTCAGGTGGAGGAACCGATTGAACAGTAGTGGAGACATTCGGGACAACAGAGGTTGAGAACAACCAAACAGGCAACCCAACAGTTAACCCAGGAAGGGACAACGTCGCCATGTAAGGAGCACCAACATTTCCAAAAGGAGGAAAATGACCAGGATTCCCTTCTGAGGGGATTCCTTGGTTGGTGAACTCTGAAAAAGTTTCCATCAAACTCAAAACCACACACGGGCTGAAAAAGAGTTAAGACACACGATCAAACAGTCAACAAGTAATGTCTAAACATGTGTGTAATCGTGGGCGGTTAATTTTACCACATTGGAAAGTAAGAAGTTCTACCGTTTCATGTTTCAAGAGTCGAGAAACGATAAAAAGATGACTCTATCTCTTTCAGAGTTGACACAAGCGTGAAAGGACAAGCGCTTGACGGTCTTTTCAAGTTTAGGGAGTCAGAAAAGACCAAATGACTGCTCAGGAAAAACTAGGCACAAAGGGTGTACCAAATATCCGTGAACCGCAATATACACCTTGGTTTCAATAATGAAACAGAAATCGACCAAGGACTTTCCGTACGTGCAGGTAGTCTCCCCGAATGTTGTGTTCGGTGTATCACGGGTATAGGGCGGCAGACTCGGCTTCCTGTGGATAAAGGATTGAAAACCTAGAGGGGTCTCCTTTTATATACGCGACGGTACGGGGAGCGCAAGTCCGTACTAGCGCTGTCTAAAGCCAACAGGCGAACGACAGCTGCTAGGTTTAACGACGCCGGAACACGTCTCTAGCCTAGACCTTCTAAATATGCTTCGTTAAGTTCCAATGCTGCCTTAGGTTAATTGAATAAATTTTACAGTTGATCTTCAATTAAGTTTCAATTTCCAGGCCCTATCGTATGTAGTGTCTCGAAAGACTCCTAAATGCAAGCTATATACCACAGTGCAACATTTCGTTCGATGAAAACTAGTTAAATAAGAGTTGAGAGCTTTTATACAAACGAAATGAACGGAATACAAACAACAATGTCTCTAATGCAACTAATGCAATTGAAAGCTTTTCATTCAAAACACTAATCACTAGCGATATGGAAAAGATCACAATTTGCACTAATTAACAAAACAAAAGAGATTTTTTTTTATTTTCAATGTTTAATGGCTAATGTGCACTGAAAACAAAAGGAACAATTTGAGAAACGATATCCAAGAGAGCGAAACACACAAAATTCACTCAACAACGCAATCAATCAGATCCCAAAATCGACCCAAAGTCTCTCAAAGCAAAGAAAGACTCAAAAGCTTCCGATGGACCGTGTGATCTAGGTCCAAAGCAAGGCAAACGATTTTCGAATGAAGTAAGGAACAATCACCCAAAAACCGCAACAAAACAATCAAAGGTTGTTAAGAGAGCGTGGAGAATCAATCAACAAGTTGACCGGACAATCAAGACACCAAAACTCCCAAGGAGGGCTCGATACACTAAGCCACTAGATGCCCTAGGGCTAAAAACGTGAAATCGGTAGATAGAAGCAAACAACCAAAGGACAGAGGTGAATTCTAGCCAAACAAGACTCCAACACACTCAGACAGTCAGAAAATCAAGAAGGAAAGCATTGGTCAAATCTAGAGAGGCAAAAAATGAAGAAACTCAAAAAACTCACAGGGGTTGCGCGACTGTGAGAGAGAAACTAGCGCCAGAGGCCAAGTGGCGCGGGCTAGACAAAAGCAACGTGCGCCAAGTGGCGCGACTGTCGGGTTAAAAACCGCGCCAGTCAAGTTTCTCAATAAAAATTAAAAAACAAGCTGCTCCAGAAGCAGACCAATACAAGCTAAGCAAACCAAGAAGCTAAAACAAAGAAAGAATCCAACCCAGAAGGTTCATCAAGCAAGGAAAAGACGATCAAAGCGAAACAACATAAACGAGACAATGAAGACCGGACGATCTCCCCAGTGGAGTCGCCAATTTGTTGAGGAGGTAAATCCCCTCTGCGGACAGAGGCGATCCCTACTAGCCCAGCAGGGGTCTAGCAACAAACAAACAATGCTATGACTCAAGCTCCTAATTACGAATGAAAGACTTGGGATAGAAGCCTACCTGGATTCCAACGCTATGATCTGAAGAAGAAGTGTCCCCGTCCTTCAGCCCTGGCAGATCACAATCCGTCCACGATCTCCGCGGATGAACACCTGCACATAGAAGAAACGAACAGATACAAGCGTAGAAACCAGCATGCGTAACTAAACATCGGTCAGAAAAGATATTACTCGCATTAACATAATGGAAAACGGAGTGGAACCATAATCATAGTCATCTATTAAATAATAAACGAATAGAAGTTACAACCAAGTTCTGACGTCGCAGCCTCCTTCGAACGGGTCCCCGGTCGTCCACGTCTCGCAAAGCTCGCCAAGGAAAGGGAAAACCTCTCCAGAGTCTCGTAACAATGGTCTCCTCACTTGAATTGGCCTTAAGGGAAAGAAGGGATTCTTTACAACACAAAGGCTCTTGGGAATAGGGAGATGCAAAGCTTCAGCACTTCAAGACTAGCTTGCCATGGATTTGAGCAAGCTTATATAGATGGGGAAGGAGGGAGTTGGGATCCCTATTATTATGGGATTGGCCCTATCAACAAGGAAGGTTCCATGGGAGGTGGCAAAACCAATTCCCTTCCATAGAACTCCCGCAGCCAAAGCTCCCAACTCAAGATAGGCAGTGGTTTGTGAGTTTGTTTGAACTCAACTTCCGCCATCCATATTTAAAAAACAGTCCCTAAAATGGGTGGCGCGATTGTTGCTCTATGACAGAGCGCCAAGTGGCGCGACCTCTTTACAGGATTTCCCTGATTGGCGCGAGCACTGAACTGTCTACCCGCGCCAATGCAAAAAGAGTTGTTTTTCATAAGTTTTGCAAGGAGATGTCTCAAGGGAAAATATAGCTCACATTCAGAGGGATGCATTGATGGTGATTTCAAAGCATGACAATGTTCACAGGTCACGGAATGGGTCCTCCATTGTGCGGGATGGGGAATGGTTAAGACGACAAATTACCGTAACAAAGATGCTTAAAACCGCTCCAATCACTCTTGTGACAACTACAATAAAACATTTTTATTCTCCAGTTTAAAACATTTTGTTAACAAGTGCCAGTAAGTAGGGTTTTGTGGAGGGTTATTGTTCCTCATTTTACAATTGTGCATTGGTGGTTATGTTAATAACAAGAAGGATGGGAAAAGGAGGTATCATGAACCGTTCAGAGCCAACTAACACTCGTTTTGTTGATCATCGTGCTAATTCTGAGTTGAAAGCAACATGTTGGTACCAATTTTTAAGGAAAATTTCAGGTGAGAATGTGGTCGTGGCTCAAGCATTTGCTGAGACATTTGATAGAGAAAAGGTCAGGATTGGGACTCAGACCTTAAAGATTACTGAAATCATCATTGCAAAGGAAACTTAGACTTCAGCAAAAGGTGAGTCCTGGAATAAGAATAATAAAACTCTCCTTAAAGCTGATTCAAATGTTTATTTAAAGCCTAAGCATGAACATATTGGTTGGACTCCTACCATTCATATTTAAAACTTTCAACCTGAGTCGCAGCATGTCATTGCTATTGTACAACGTTACATAACCTGTGACGATAGGTTTTCAACTGTCCACAAATACCAGATGAGGTTTCTAGCCCATATCTTTGGCGCCAAACCTATGAATCTACCATTTTTCCTTCACAAGTCCTTGTTATCAATGCCTATAAAGATAAAGAAAACCCCGTGATACTCTCTTCATGATATCCATCACATATATTTGATCAAGATACTATTATTTTATCACCTTAGAAAGAAAAGAACTACCTGGGAGAATTTTTTAGAACATGAGGGATTTAGCAGTGTTTATACAAGAAGAAGAGTAGTAAGGCCCAGAAAGCTAAAAACTCAAGAACAACAGTCAAACCCTACCCCTATATCAACTCCTTCACAAGCTGACCCACCTTCAATGTCATCTAGTAGGCAGACTCAGGGCTTAGCCAGAAAGGATAGAACCACTACATATACACCAATAATACAACCAGCAAATGAGGTCTACACTAGAAGTTCATCCAAGGAGCCACATACCTTAAGGTCTTTCATGCAGAAGTGTATAAACAAGCTCAAACAAAGAGATATCCTGCTTGAAAAAACATTGTTTCTAAAAGCAAAGAGGAGGAAGCTTCCTCTTCAAATGGTAAACGCAAGAGAAGACTCATTATGATAGAGGGACCTTCAGTGGAAGTCAACCCTAAAGCCCAAACATCAGGCCCTATTCTAGAGGCTAGACAGGGGACTCAACAAAATAGTGCCATTTCATTCAAAGAGCCTACTCTTTCACAAGTTTTTTCCTCACTCAAGAAGGGGAAAAGAAAAGTTTCAAAGACTATCACAATGGAAGAACCTACCATAGCTCAACTTTTCTCATCTATTGGTTATTCAACCAAGAAGAAGAAGAAAAATATAATTCATTCATATTCGTCTTTTGAGGAGGATAGCAGGGAGACAGAGTTCACTGAGTCAGAGTTTGAAGAAGGAAAATCAAGCAGATTCATACATGGTAGAAAGAGGACTTTATATATTCCAAACCCGTACATTCAAAGGCCTCACACCAGGCCCAAGAACAAGCTCAAATTAACAATTAAACTCATTTCCAACCCTACTCTCAGGGATGAAATCATAAACATTGATGATATCCCAAAGAATGAAATCAGGAAGAAAAAGATTCAGCAGAAAAATCAAGCACATAAGAGGAGGTCAAAAAAAAGGGTAACTAAAGTTGAAGCTATCAAGATCTTTTCTTCTATATTAGACCTCTAATGAATGAATGTGACAGAACCTTGAAAATATGAAGGAACATTTCATTTTTGGTTTATACTTAGTATTTTCGGATATAGCTACCCTTTTTAGAAAAGGTAGCTATTATTTTCGGATTTTGTATATGGAGAAGAAAAGGTGCTTTTTGGTTTTGTTCTCACAGGAATGACACTAAAGATGATGAAGTGAATGTAACCTCTATGGTGATGAGATTTTTCCAAGTGTCATATAATCAAGATATCTTCCAGTTGGTTATTTCTTTCAGTTAGCTACTCCTATATTTTTGCAGATAATTATACAGGTGTTATTTTTAGCTAGTGGATTCCACTTTTTATGGAGGCAGTTTTTGAAAAGCTACAAGGAGCACTCAGGCACCTCTAGTTCCATGATGCCATGTTTTGTCTTTATAGTATTTTAGAGTTGTAATAATGTCTCAAAAAATAGATTTTCACTTTTATTCGAGGCTTTTTGCAGAAATTCTTTTGTATATATACTATGTAATGCAAGGAGAAAAGGATTTGTTGGTTGTACCTTTAATTGCACACTGTGTTATATTTTTGAATACATAATATATCAGAAGCACTCTTGAGGATTCAAAAATTGTATGATGTGTGTATTGTTCATCTTCTTATGTGTCCATTATACATTATTTCATTCCATATTATAATTTACACAGTTCTGCCTTATGTTATTATCAGTATTGTGAACCTTCATACAATATTAGTTTGTTTTTGTAAGTCTTGTTATCAAGCATTCCAGACTAAGTATTAACTGAAGATAGGTCCTGATCATCTCTTGAGGTTGAATTGATTCCAGTTTCATATTCAAGTCTTTTTAACAAGCATACAGGAGCAAGTTGTTTTTGTCAGTCTTGATGTTTTGAGCATTCATGATTGTTTTTGTCATGTTAGTTGGAAGATTTCTATGTAATGAGATCCTTTAAATGTGGAGTGAGACTTTTATAAGTCTTTCTTAAAAATCTTTCTTTCACTGTACATTATAGGTCTACAATTTGTGTTATCATTTCTTCTTAACAATAGATCTCTGTTTTACATATCTACTGTTGTCTTCCATTTTCTAACCATAAATCTACAAACCTAATATTTCTACCACATTATACATCGGTTCCCTTATATGTGTGAGAGAATACTAGTTGTTCAAAGTATCTTTCAATGTGTGTGATACCCAACCACTTTCCAAAAAACTCAATCAAGTCATAAGAAAAGCCCTTGAGCTTAAGATGTGGCTGGTCAGGCGCTTGTCACAATCCAAGCGTTGATTCTAGTGCTAACACCACCAGTCACAACATGTTCAAAAGCATAGCTAAAAACCAGACAAACAGATAAATAGTCATGTGATAATTTAATAATAATAATAATAATAATAAACGTAAGATTTTTCCAACTTGACAGACATACACTAGAAAGCATAAAAAATTAGGGAGGTAATTCCTCTAGGATCCAACAAGCATAGGGGCTGGAGGGAGTACACTCAGATTCCTTGGGTTCGTCCACATACCCAGCCACCCACCCTACATACAGAGTTTCAAGACTTTATTTTCACTCTGTTTTGCTGCTAGAGGGAGTGTCACCACTCTCAAGCATAGTTGCCACCCTTCCTTCTTTCACACCCTTTCCAGCCTTGTCGTCATCTTCCGCAACCGACCTTCCTGCAAAGGAGGTGGAGGCATTTGTATCTTTCTTGGACCTATTGACGTGCGCTCTTGGCCCCACTCTGGTTCTCCTAGGCTTGGGCCTCATCGACACCGTAGGACTTGGAGGCTTGAGGTCGGTGAAAGTCAGGGGGTGGAAGATGTCCGCCACTTGCTGCCCTCCCACATGGAACCGAAGCTCACGGTCATAGAAGATGAGGTCCATGGCCTTGTGAGCTTTTTCCAATGCATGGTTTCTTTGGGTAATTTGGTGGTTTAGCTTGTCCGCCTAGAGTTGTAGTTAAACTAGCGAGGCAGCAAAAAAATTCTTCATGAGCCAATAGTGCTTCGCCAAGGTACTTCGGGATTTTGCAGCACCAGCCAGGGCTTCCAACTCCAGCGCATCAACTTGGCATGGTATGTGCATAGGGATGTCGGGTGTGTAGCCGAAAACTTCCCGCCTTTCAGGGACCTCGTCATCATCATCGGGGACTTGCACCTCCAAGCGTCCCCCATGCATACATCTCATTTTTCGCCTCGCCATGAGGACATGATAGATTTTGGACAGAGACTAGTGTGTCCTCCTCTTCCAGACCTCACTACAGGAGACCTTTCGATGGAAGCTCACAAGGACGCTCAAAAAAATGGGATGATCCTCCTGATTGAAGGTGACTTGAAGGGTAAGCCTCGTGAGGAGGGAAGCTTCTTGCACATGCATCCTGTGGCGGTTTACCTCATCTCTATGCTCTATGTGATGCCCCTCCTGCAGCTCATTAACTCTCGACCTTCCCATCAGCCAGCCGATGATTTTCCAAACCAAGACACTACTCCTCACATGCTTTGACATTAAGACATGGAGGGGGGGAGGAGGTGAGGCAGGTGGCTCGCTTATGAGAGCCATATGTCTCCTCGCATGCGCTTCGTTGTACCTTCTAACACCCACATCCAGGGAGTTGATATCATATTGATCCAAGTCCTCACAATGGGACCTGAGAGTGTTGGTGGGTAGGGTATGAAAGTTGTTAATGAAGAGCTCAATTTCCATGTCAACACCTTCATTGGCTATTTTGTCTGCCACTTTGTTGGCTTCCCTTTGCACATGACTGAACTGAGTGGCCCCTATCTAGGTGATTTTTCTTTCCAGCATGGTCATGGTCACTGCAAGTCTCAAGCTCAGAGAGAGCTTGACTGAGCTAGAGCTTAGAAGTCGTGTTAACGATGAGTTGGGAATCCCCTTCTACTGTGAGGGGGAAAAAAAATTCTGCCACTACAATTTTGAGTCCCTGGAGGAGACCTTTCAACTCAGCGGCATTGTTAGAGTCCCATTCTAAATAACCATGGAAGATCTTGAGAATTTTTCCCTGATTGTTGCGGAACATACCACCAAAACCAGCTTCCCCTGGATTTCCTTTGGAGGCACCATCGAAGTTCAATTTGAAACCACCTGGAGGGGGAAGACTCCACACTAAGGAACTGAAGGGTGTCAGGGCAGAGTGGTTGGCTAGCATACAGGGGACCTGAGCTGTGAAGTTCCAAGTTTGCAAGATAAACGTTTTTTGAGGAGAGGTCGGCAAGTCCTCATGAGACCAACAGTTCAGGAACAACATTTCTTGTATGTGCCCCTTGAGGATGGCCCAGACCCCTTCTGGTGAGCATGTCTTGTCATTGAATATGTGTCTATTTCTCTCCTTGCGGGTCTCCCAAACAATGAAACTCGGGATGATTTTCCAAAGGCGATTGATAAGAGGACTGTGGTAGGGTCTAGGTGCCAGGAGAGGATGGTGTGAACCACATTCCCCTGGACCCGATTTGTTCTTTTGCATATCATAGCCACTCTGTCCCAAAGGTAGTTTGCCACAACACGGTTGTCCAGAAGGTGATCAATTGTTTCTTGGTTGGAACGTCACATAGGGCAGAATGAGGGCCCGTAGAACCCTTGTTTGAGAATATTATCCCAGGTCAGTATTTTCTTTTTGTGTAGAAGCCACATAAAGGTTGAGACCTTTGGCCAAAGGTTGGTGTGCCAGGTTTTTTTTCCAGAGAATGTCCTATTGAATTTTTCTGTCCTTGTCCATAAGATAGGGTTTGGGTTTGGAGAGGATGGTGTGAACCACATTCCCCTGAACCCAATTTGTTCTTTTGCATATCATAGCCACTCGGTCCCAAAGGTAGTTCGCCACAGCGCAGTTGTCCAGAAGGTGATCAATTGTTTCTTGGTTGGAATGTCACATAGCGCAGAATGATGGCCCGTAGAATCATCGTTTGAGAATATTATCCCAGGTCAATATTTTCCTTTTGCGTAGAAGCCACATAAAGGTTGAGACCTTTGGCCAAAGGTTGGCGTGCTAGATTTTGTTCCAGATAATGTTCTGTTGAATTTGTCTGTCCTTGTCCATGAGATAGTGAGCCTCTTTTGTGGTGTATTGTCCCTTAGGCAAATATCCCCATCTCAGGATATCATCCCCCTGTTTGTTCTTAATTTTCCTTTTTTGGAGTTCTGTCCAGATTTTTTGAAGAGTTTCCTCTCTCCACTCGATGGGCCAACTTTCTGGATGCTTCCAAGTTCTGATATGAGTGTGGTTCCCTTCTTGCCAGTAATGTTTGACCTTGATAAGATTGGGGTTTCTAATGAGGTCGCGACATTGAGCTAGGTGGAACAAACTGGACATGTTGGGAAGTTGTTGCCATGAATATTCCTAGAAACGGGCCCAGGAGCCATTGCAGATTTCCCAAAAGCTATGATTTTCAATGAGGTATTTATGTTGAGCAGATACCTTCCATATGAGTGAACCATCCCTGTATTCAGAGAATCTGATTAAGTTATGGTAATCCCAGTTCGGGGCATACTTTTGTTTCTAGAATTGAGCCTAGAGAGAGGAGGGTTGAGTGATCCATTTCCACCAGATTTTCGCCGCTAGGGAGGAGTTGTTTGCTTCTGGATCCCAGAGTCCAAGTCCTCCCTCATATTTCGAGATGCAGAGACTGTCCCAATTAACCAAAGCCCATTTTTGCTTGTTGTTGTCTCCTCTGCAAAGAAAAGTGCGTTGGAGGTTGCGGATGGATTTGAGAAACCATTTGGGTGCTACCAGAATGGAGAACAGGTACAGAGGCATAGATTGGAAGACATATTTGATAAGGGTCATACGGTTGGCTAGGTTGAGTGAATGAACAGTCCATTAATCAAGCTTGCTAATTAATTTGTCCATATGTTCACGCCAAGAGGAGTGCTTAAGAGTAGATTCAGTGAGCGGGGCTCCCATATATTTGGAAGGGAGGTAGGTGATGGATATACCTAGAATTCCGGTGATGTTTTGCTTGGTTAAATTCGGGGTGTTCAAAAAGAAAAGATGGGATTTGTCAAGGTTGATGGTGGTACCCGAGGCATCAAAGAAGGTGGTGAAAATGGAATGGATGGCGCGAGCTTCCTGAATCGAAGGGTGCCCCCATGAGCATATTGTCATCCACGAATTGTTGTTGGGTGGGAGGCCCATAATTGTGAACCCGAATGATTTGATTTGGATCAAGGACCTAAGTGATAGCTCAAATTTCAAAGTTTTCGAAAGTGTGTTGAACCTAAGCGACCGAATAGATCTCATCTTCCTGATTCCGGCGCCGTGAACAGTTTGAAAAATCGACACCTTATGAAGAATTTATTGTGTTTTGAAAAGTCCAGTAAACTACAAATTTTGACAGTTGACCAGGTTTGACTGGGCATTTGTACAGTTAGAAAAAATAATATTCTAGGGAATATTCCTTAGAATATTCCCTGAAATATTCTTTCCAAGCCAGTCACATGCTGACAAGTGGCACAATAGTATTTGACAATGTGTTGTACATGGTTTTTGAACAACCAATGAGAGGGTGACACGTGGTTAGCCTGAGGCTGCCACGTGTCCCCGGGAAGGTGTAGCGAAATTTTTTTTGGGTCTACAGGGCTCGACCCTGAGACCTCCTGCCAAGCACGCACGAGGTTTACCATCCAGGCTACGAATATTTCTTAACTACTATAGGTCTCGAGTAATATTTAAGGTTTGAAAAATTTACATTTAGGGGTTGGAGGGGGCCAGCCCCCTCCCCATATGGCCCATGCCCATGCCCAAGGGCTAAACCATGGAGTAAACAATTAACCTACATCCTGCGTAGCATTCACATGGCTAAAGTTTAATGTTAAGCCCTCCGCACAGTTTATGAAACTATAATCGCCAGCGTTCCGAAGATTTCGGGTCACATGGCATGGTTAATGCCAATGGTTTCCACTTACAGTTGTGCTAACCTCCAACGTGACTGCGAGGTATGGGGTCATGTGGCCACCCCAACGGTTATATTTATTGCTAATGGTCTTTCCGACGAAGCTTTTGGAGAGCACCCAGATTTAGGGCGGTTTTCCAACTTTATCTCCAGCTAATTGAAGTCCTCCACAATTAGTGGAGTGTTTTTAGGTGAAATTGGGCAAAGTTGTTTTTGGTGATAACTCACTCATTATTCGACCATTAGGAGAGTGTGAATAGTCAATTTAGACTTTCTCAAAAATTCTGGAGCCATTGGTGTGGCTTGTAGAGCCAACAGAGAAATTTTGACTGTGATTTTGCTTCATATAAGTTCTAAGGGCCACTAGGGGTCAACAGGAGAATGAGGCCTAGCCACGGCAGCCAGAGGGAATTCTCAGTAAGAAAATAGTCATTTTTGGATGTTTTAGACATTCTGGAACCATTGGTAAGATTTTCAAAGACAGTAGAGGACTTTTGAAGGCCGAGTTGCTTCAGAGAAGTTCCAAGGGCCATTAGGGCCCAGCGAGAGAATGAGGCCTATCCAGAGCAGCCAGTAACCATTCTCAGCAAAAAAATAGTCTATTATGACTATTTTTGACCTTTTGAATCCAATGGAAGGATTTGTAGAAGCTTTTGAAGAATTATTAAGGCCGATATGCTTTAGATAAGTTTTCAATGAGCCTAGAGCCACGGGGTGCCACCAGGTGTTGGTGGCATAACCGAAGCAACCTGAGGCCTTTTTCAGCAAGTGAATAGTCTATTTTGAATATTTTGGAAATTATATATCCAATGGAATTATTTGTAGAGCTATTTGGAGACTTCTAGAACTAAATAAGCCATAAGGAAGTTTCGAGGAGCCTAAGGCCACTAGTGGTTGGAGGCCTAGATTGGGGATACAGAGCTCATTTTGAGAAAATGATCAGTCTATTTTGGATGTATGATATATTTCAGAGACAGTAGAGAAGGTTTCAAGGACATAAAATTATTTCTTAAGGAGTTAGTGCCATAGAGAAGCTAAAGGAATCTTAAGGGCACCGACAGAAGAGGTCAAGTCTAAGGGAATCGAGATCCATCTTCAGAAAGATAGAAGCCAATCCATGGGCATGATTATATTATAAAACCAATGGTACAGTCCAAATAACCATTGGATTTGAGTTATTAACTTGTAAAAGAAATTTGCCATCATAATCTCAAAGAGCCAAGTCATTTGACATAGGCTCAAGGAGATGTAGCCCACGATATTCAAGTGAACTCCTTTATTAAATTTGTTGTTATGTGTTGATGCTTATTTTTTGAAATTTATGGTTGTTTTACATGCTTAATATCAGTAAAAACAAAATTTTAATTCCTCACACATAAAGGTTTAAAACAGTTAAAAACACATATACCTGTTTCAAGAATGCAATTCCGCACAGTCAAGTATATGCTAGATCTTAATTTGTTTAACTGAGTGGGAGGTGCTTGCAAAGCATAACAAGTTATCCACCCATTTAAAATTATATGGTATCAAAGCACTAGGTTTCTAGCTTGACAGAGCTCTAGGTTGCTTGTTTGACTTGAAAGGTGTTTAACAGTGCAAAGAATTTAACTGTTTGTAAATTCATTGTTGCTTACAAGTTCGAGTTTGCTAGAGGTGAAGGGGAGATGTTGTTAGCTAAGTCCAGAAGAGGACACGAATGAAGAAGGTTGAAAGCATTCTCCTTACACAAAGGACCTCAAGGAAACCCTTGAAGAGCAAAAGGGATGGTTGGCAAAAGGCTTCTTGAAGAAGAGATACAAGCTGCAGAAAAGAGCTTGAATCTACAACCATATTGTTGAGAATATTTGTCAATTATTTTTGAAAGCTTTGTAAATTTTTGTTGAAGTTCCTTAATTCATTTACATAAGGATGACAACTTCATCAAGTGAGGTTTCTAAATCCTCCTCTTTTACAAGATTTTTTGATGAAGAAATGAAGCGAGACTTCTACATCCTAAAGGATATGGTGCAAATTCTGTATGAAGATGGAAGAGAAAGCACTAGACTTCATGAGAAATTGGTTGCTATGAAGCAAGAGAAATAAGGAATTCTTCAAAGAATGCATGAGATGGAGATGCAGCTCCATCATGCCCAAGAGGCCTTAACCAAACCCATGCTTGAAGCAGAGGTAAATCACTCAAAATTGTCTTCAATTTCCTCTTCAGATAGATGCGTAGGTTCATTTAAAAACACACTAGAGGTATAGGGTCCAAGTTGAGGTTAAAAATGGGCTATGAAGGCAAGGGTATAGGAAAACATGCACAAGGCATGATTGAACCTATTATGGTTGAGGAAAGGTCTAATAATTTTGGTCTAGGCTATGTTCAATCTTATGGTGAAAAATCTACAGCCATGAAGGCATTTGAGACAACTCCAAAAAGAAATTTTGTTGCAAGTTCTAAACCACAAACATGTCAAGTTTGTTTTCAAGTTGATTGCCATTGTTTGAATCCTATGTTGCAGCAATATGTTTGGAGACATGTAGCTTATGGCGAGCAAGAGAGTTTTGATAGCTATCAAGACATGAACGTTGATGTTGGTCTTCAAAGGAAAGCTGGAACCTCTACAAATTCATCTCCTCAAGAAGATAAAAAAGATGGACATGCAAAGAAACATTTGAGGTAATTCTTCCCATAGTCAAGTTGATTATTTTTTTGTTAAGCATGGAAAATTTGCATGCAATAATGGAAGAAAGAGTTGTTGTTCCAATTATGGTCTGTGTAAACATGAAGTTTCAAAATGCTGGAAGAGCTTGAAGGCATATAGGAAACAGTTGAAGTGAAGTTAACTTGCTCAAAAGATGCAAAAGACTTGCACACATTGCCAGAAGAAGGGACACTTAATTGCCCAATGTTGGACATTTCATCCAACTAATCATCCCAAACATTTGAAGCAAGAGGATAAAAAGAATGGCGCAAATGGAATCAAAGATTCCATCGTCGATGTGAGAACAAATGTTTCACATGAAGAAGATTTTCAGCAGAAAAACTCTCCATGGAAGTGGCCTGGTAAGAAGTGGTTTGACTTCTTAACTCAGTAAAACATACATTCATTTGTACATGTGCAAATTTTAGTCATGTATGCATTTATGTTGAAAACTTAAGTTTGTTTGAGCCACCTTTGATCAATGATCAAGGACATGATGTTCAGCGACCTTCTGTGAAGATTTCTCACCAAAAATTTCTGAATGAGTTCAAAGAAGATACAGTTATTGACAGGAGGACAGGAGCATCCAAAAGGGGAAGTCTTGACTACCTTTGAGTTGGGCTCAAAGGCACTAAGCCAAGCAAGGCAAAGTGTAAGGAGGCTGGAAAGGTGAGGGTGTTGTA
Source organism: Pinus albicaulis (assembly GCA_034641835.2). Classification (NCBI taxonomy): domain Eukaryota; kingdom Viridiplantae; phylum Streptophyta; class Pinopsida; order Pinales; family Pinaceae; genus Pinus; species Pinus albicaulis. Next base: position 958,823,810 of record CM076575.1, read on the forward strand.
CTCTTGTATATTGAACAGATAATCAGTCTTTTAAGGTCCAAAATATTCCCAATGGGGAGGAGTGATCAGATTTGGATCAAGGACCTAAGTGATAGCTCAAATTTCAAAGTGTTCAAAAGTTTTTCGAACTTTAGCGACCGGATAGATCTCGTCTTCCTGATTCTGGCACCGTGAACAGTTCAAAAAACCAACACCGTATGAAGAAGTTATTGTGTTTTGAAAAGTCTAGTAAGTTGCAAATTTCAACAGTTGACCAAGTTTGACTGGGCATTTGTACAGTTAGCAAAAAGAATATTCCTTGAAATAATTTCTGAAATATTCCTTACAACCCAGTCGCATGCTAACAAGTGGCATGATCCTATTTGACAATGGGTTGTACATGTTTTTTGAACATCCAATGAGAGGGTGACACGTGGCCAGCCCTGAGGCCGCTACATGTCCCTGGGAAGGTGTAGAAAAATTTTGTTTGGGTTTGCAGGGCTCAACCCTAAGAGCTCTAGCCAAGCACGTGCAAGTTTTACCATCCAAGCTATGAGTAGTTCTTAACTACTATAGGTCTTGGGTAATATTTAAGGTTTGAAAAGTTTACATTTGGGGGTTGGAGGGGGCCAACCCCCTCCCCATATGGCCCACGCCCATTCCCAAGGGCCAAACCACAGATTAAACTATTAACCAACATCCTGCATAGCATTCACATGGCTAAATTTTAATGTTAAGCCCTCCGCACGGTTTATGAAACCGTCATCACGAGCGTTCGAGAGATTTCGAGTCACATGGCATGGTTAATGCCAACGTTTTCCGCCTATAGTTGCGCTAACTTCCAACGTGACTGCGAGGTATGGGGTCATGTGGCCACCCATTAGGGGAATTTTGAGGTCTAAAATGGGCCTCCTAAGAAAAATGTACAATCAAAATTCACTTTATGAGAACCAATCACATTTTTAGGGATGACATCATCCCTAATGGTTGAGGTGGCATTGCTTGAGTTAAAGGTATTTACTTGTCACATTCTTAATGGTGGATAAAAACTCATGGTTAACCATGGTAGTGCTCTAAGTACTTTTAAAGTCAAAGTAAAGTACTCATAATCAATGTCATTTCACACTTTTTGAATAAAAATATATTATTGTCATTTCATATTTCTTGAAAGAAACAATCCATATCCCTATATATTTATTATATTATAGTATATTAATTACATGTTATTATAAAATTTAAATAATATAAATTTTAATTAATGGCATATACTATAATTAAAAATTTATAAATTTATATTTATATTTTATTTTAAGTTATTTAAGTACAAAAGACAAATGCATTAGTTGTTCAATGATAATGATTTTTTCTTGAAAAACTCATTCTTATTTATACTCAAATCAATACAATTTTTTTATTAATTTTGTTTTGGTACAACTTTTGAATTGAATTTAACTATGGTTACATGGATTGTGGTGCAAAAAGTGAACTGAAAATTCATAAATATTATTTTATTAGTTTGGCTATTATTTTATTATTTCCTTAGGAGGCCCGTTTTTTACCTTAAAATTCTCCTAATGCCAACGATTAAATTTATTGTTAATGGTCTTTCGGGCAGAGCTTTTTGAGCGCGCCCAGATTCAGGGCAGTTTTCCAACTTTATCTCTAGCTAACTGAAGTCCTCCACAATTAGCGGAGTGTTTTTAGGTGAAACTGGGCAAAGTTGTTTTTGGTGATAACTCACTCATTATTCGACCATTCTGAGAGTGTGAATAGTCAATTTCGACTTTCTCAGACATTCTGGAGCCATTGGTGTGGTTTTCAAAGCCATCAAATAACTTATAAGCATGATTTTGCTTCAGAGAAGTTCCAAGGGCCATTAGAGCCACCAAGGGCTAGCAGGAGAATGAGGCTTAGCTAGGGCAACCAAAGGGCATTCTCAGCAAGAAAATAGTCATTTTTGGATGTTTCAGACATTTTGGAACCATTGGTGAGGTTTGAAGAGCTAGTAGAGGACTTCTAAAGGCCAATTTGCTTCAAAGAAGTTCCAAGAGCCACTAGGGGCCAACAGGAGAATGAGGCCTATCAAGAGCAACTAGTAACTATTCTCAGAAAACCAATAGTCTATTTTGACTATATTTTACCTTCTGAATCCAATGGAAGGATTTGCAAAAGCTTTTAAAGACTTCTTAGAGCCACGGGGTGCCACCAGGTGTTGGGGTGTAACTGGAGCAACCATAGGCCTTTTTCAGCAAGTGAATAGTCTATTCTAACTATTTTGGACATTTTGAATCCAATGGAAGGATTTTCAGAGATATTTGGAGACTTATAGAGCCAAATAAGCCACATGGAAGTTTCGGGAAGCCTAGGGCCACCAGGGGTTGGAGGCCTAGATTGGGGAGCGAAATATCATTTTGAGCAAATGATCAATCTATTTTGGATGTATGATATATGTTGGAGACAGTAGAGAAGGTTTCAGGGACATAAAATGATTTCTTAAAGAGATAGTGCCACAGAGAAGCTCAGGGAAGCTTAAGGGCACTGACAGAATAAGTCAAGTCTAAGGGAACCGAGATCCATCTTCAGAGAGATAACAACCAATCCAGGGGTATGATGATATTCTAAACCCAATGGTACAGTCCAAATAACCATTGGAGTTGAGTTATTAACTTGTAAAAGAAATTTCTCGTCATAATCCCAAAGAGCCAAGTCATTTGACATAGGCTCAAGGATACGTAGCCCACGATATTCGAGTGAACTCATTTATTAAATTTGATGTTATATGTTTATGATTATTTTATGAACTTATGGTTGTTGTACATGCTTAATATAAACAAAAAAAAAGTTTAATTCCTCACACATAAAGGTTTAAAACAGTTAAAAACACATATACATGTTTCAAGAATTCATTTTCGCACAATCAAGTATAAGCTAGATCTTAATTTGTTTAACTGAGTGGGAGGTGCTTGCAAATCATAACAAATTATTCACCCATTTCAGATCACCGGAGACCAAGAAGGTTACGTTGCAGCGCAGAGGCTTTTAATGCCTAGCCAAGGCCTTCCGCCATGAGGACAAATAAGAAGGGGGAGAGTGGATCCCTTTGCGTATGCCTCGAGAGGGACATAAGGTTTCCAAGAGAGAGCCATTAACCAAGATGGAAAATAAATGAGGAGATGAGGGAGACAATCCAGTTAATCCACTCTTGGCAGAAGCCAAAAGGCTGTAGGACAGACCTGATATACTCCCAGCTCAGTTTTTGAAAAGCATTCGAGAGGTCCAACTTATTCCAAGAATTTTGGTAATATTTAGAGAGTGAATGATTTCATGGGCCATAATAATTCCGTCAAGAATTTTCTTACCTTCCACATAGCCAGTTTGCTTAGGAGAGATGAGGAAGGGAAAGAGAGGCTTGAGACAATTGGCCAACACTTTGGAAATGATTTTTTAAATGACATTGCATAATGAGATGGGACGGTACTTATTGAGTGAAGAAATGTTATCTTCCTTGGGTATGAGAGCGAGAAAAGTGGCGTTTAGAGCTGGAAGGAACCATTTCTTGACGGGAGACTCTTCAACAAATTCCCAAATCGCATGCTTGATCAGGTCCCAGAAAAAATGAAAGAAGTTGGTTGTGAAGCCATCAAGTCCCGGAGCTTTTTCATCCTGAAATCGAGAAACCGCTTCTTCAACCTCCTAAAGGGTAGAGGGTTTCATAAGCAGAGAGTTGTGCTCCTTAGAGATAAGAGGGGGAATGTACTGGAGAATGTTATTTATTGCACCCGATCGGTCAAGCTGTTCCTTGAAGAGAATACCTCTATAATAGGAGACCAGTTCATGCTCAATATATTTATGTTTTTCCAGGTGCTCTCCCTGGGCATTGCAAAGCGACGCGATTCTGTTATGCATTCGATGTTGAATGGTGGAAGAATGTTGTGTTTCTTTCCCCCTCCTTTAACCATTTTATTCTCGATTTCTGCTCCCAGAGGATTTCCTCCTATTGATGTCTAGCTTCTAGCTGGGAGGTGAGTTGTTCTTCTTGAAGATTTAGATCCAGTTGTCTCCGTTCCATAATTATCCTTTGTTGTAGCTTATCCATTTGCTGCTTCAACTTGAGTTGGTCTTAGAAGATGTTTCCCAAGATGTGCTTGTTCCAAAATTTAAGCTTTACCTTGAGGGCTTTCAGCTTTTGTTGAATGGTGTACATCTTGTGACTCTAGGAAATTGCATGTGAGTCCACCAATGTTCGACCATTTCCCGAAAGTTTGGGTGAGTGAGCCAGAATTTTTCCAAATGGAACGAATGCCGAAAAGGAATGCTATTTGGGTTCCATTGCATGTAGATGGGCCAGTGATATGACCCCGTGGAGGGGAGGATGGTGGTGAAAAGATCTCCCCCACGGGCCAAGAGAGATTCAATGATAAAAAATCTGTCCAACCTGGACGCAATTTGGTTTTCTCCGCCTCTTTTATTATTCCAGGTGTACAATCCATTGGAATTTGGTAGATCAATCATAGCATTGGAGGCGATCCTGCATCCCACTTTCTTTTCCTAAAGCACTGCTATCATGTTGTAGCCCCCCCCCAAGAATATAGTGGGAATTAGGGATTTGAGTCTGAAGCAAGGAGATATAGGTGAGTAGCTGAATTTTGAGGGGAAGGTGTTGTAGACTGTAAACATTAGTGATGATACCATGAATTTCAGAGCCCAGGATGTGGAAAGAGGCCTATATGGTATTACGGGTAGCTAAGAAGTTGGAAACACTGATTTCTCAAGGGTTACAAGCAATGCCCAGATGTCCAGAGGCCCTGAAGGCATCAAAAACTACAACCTTACAACCTTTCCAAAGTCGCGGAAGGAGGCTTTGGAGGTGGAGGTGAGTCTTTTTAGTTTCTTGATTCATTAAGAGGGAAGGGTGTTCTCTATGGACTTTCTTCTTTATCATTCTGTGTTTGGAAGGGCTATTAATGCCTCTAATATTCCAGGAGATAATATTCATCAAGAACGATTGGGGCATGAGGGAAAGAACTCAGTTAGCTGGGCATATTTCTCTGATTCAACAAGACAGTGTCCTACCATAATGATACACTAGAGATCAGTTCTTCTGCCATGTTTCTTGGTTTCTTTGGTGTTCCTTTTTATCTCTCTAGAGGAGCTTCTTTGGATTCCCAAGCAGGGGCAGCTATGGATTTGGAGAGGACAGAGGTTAGGGTTTGAATCTGGCGTAATGGGATGGAGTGGTAGGCTTTATTAAGACAGGCTTCCTCCATAACGAGAATATACAGGTCACCAAAGTCTATGTCAAATGGATCTTCTTCCATGGATATTTCTTCATAGTGTGGTATTTCAAGGTTTTCTAGCAGAGGGGGTGGGCCTGAGGTGGGGGTGATATTCTCAGCGGTTAGGATCCTGGATTTGACAGAGTCTTGGTAAGGGATCTGAGCCTCCAGATCAATATGTTGTTTCTTGCTGCTGGGTTATGCTCCCTCAATCTCCATGGTCGTATCTTCTGGGAGATTAGATAAAGCAGCAAAATTTGGGTTCATAGCAGGATTAGAGTTTTGCGAGTTTACCTGATGCTTTTTTTGTTGCCTTCATCGATTCTGGACCTTGGTGAAGCCTTTTGCATCCAGTCTGCCAGCATTCCTTGAGGTCTGGTTGACTTGACTGAGAGGAAAATCCCTGAGAGATGTCCATGATCGTATAATTTGCGACATCTAAATGGCACATGCTCGTAGTCGATCATTTGAACCCACTCATAATCATCATGCAAGAGGTTGATGGAGTCTTGAAGCGGTTTTGCAATATGCATGTAGATGCAGATGCACACATAGGAGGTGTATTTGGTGATTCATGTTGGCTCATCTACCTTGATGAATTCTCCTAGCATGTTTCCAGTCTCTTTGAGGGTGAGCTCGACCCAATAGTCCTGCGGGAGGAAAAAGAGGCGCACCCAAATAGGTGCCCACAAAAGGTCTTCCTTGTCGGGGTTGAACCTTTCCACCTAGTTACGAAGGTAGAGACTTGCAGAGTTAAAAAAGTATGGTCCGCCATCCATGACTATGTTATTGTCTTCCAGACATGTGAATATGATGGTAAAGAATCCCTTAGATCCAAGTTGGAGGTCTATGTGGCCTTTTGGTTTCCAACTGGCCATGATCCATCCACGAAGGGCCCTCTCTGTGGGCCAGATGTTGATAAATTTACCAATGAGTGCATGGTCTTTCATGTGTTGAATTTTTGAATTTATTCTCTTTGCAGGGAGCTATAGCTTTGGTTGTTCCGTCATTTTGGGGATGCATCTCGAGGAGGGTGCATTGTCGTTAAAAGCCTGGTGATTTTCCACGGGGGGGGAGTTGTTGTCAGGATTTGAGCAGCTCGAGGATTGGGTGTCTATATTTGTGCCATTGTTCTGTGTTTTCTCTGACATTTTAGTGGCCTGTGTTATTGTTTGGAAGGGACCTGATGTCCCTCCCTTCGAGCCGGTCATGGGACCTGCAGTAGATTCACCCACTAGAATTAGGGCTCTTACATCAAAGGGGGGTATGTCAGTTGGGCAAGAAACAAGGTGACGCGGGAGGGCCATCAAACTCTAGGCGGCCGCCATGGCCTTCCAACCCTAGCTTTGAGTAACTTCCATTTTTATTACTTACTAATTTTTTTGTTTTATTTCCCTTTCATTTAACTTTTTTTTTCATTTTCATTGATTACTTATTATTATATTAAAAACATATTTTAATAAATTTAATAGTAAAAAATTAAATATACTAATAAAAATAAAACACACACCTAATAAACATATATATATATTAAAATGTATATATGTTAATATAAACAATATCTCATATTTCTTAATGGTTGGTGATGACATTTAACAATACAATATTTTATTAGTTGTTTTATTTTTTTGATGAAATCTTCATGTTTTAATTGTTTTTTTAATTTAGCTGCATGTACTAGCTAATATGTAGCCCTTGTTTCTAAACAAGTGGTATTTTTATAACCAAATGGTTTTCATGTTTTGCATGCTTTATTATTCTTATTTTTACTTTTATTATTATGATGTTGTTAAGGAAATGTACTAGGATTACATGGGTTCTGAATCACTATTTGGTAGGTTTTTAGTGGTCTTTAATATAAAGTTATGAATTAATATTAGGGATATTTGACCATAAAATCTTATATTTAAATGTGTCTATAATTTATCTACATTTTCACAAATTTGTTAAATTAATTTTGAAATTTTAATTAGCTTAGATTTATTTAAATTCTAGATCTATCAAATAATAAGAGTGATCAAATCTCTTTTTATTGTAAAAAATATTTACATTTCAAGATATTTGACCCCTCTCAGTATTTGGTAGATATGGAATTAAAATAGATATTTAATTTTTAATGAATAATAATAATAATAAAATTAAATTGCTCAAAAGCACTCTCCAACCCAATATAATAGAGATGTTGTAATATAATGTTTACCATTTTAACTAAATCAAATTACATAAAAATAAAATTAAATAAAAAAATTATTTCCACTAAAATAAAATAAAAATAAATAAATAAAATTATCTCTCCTAAAATTAGTTTTGTATAATGTAAATTTTATAATCAAATGCCCTCAAATGCTGACTTTACAATTGAAGTCTGGGTTAATTTGATTCTGGTTTTTACCTGGGCAAGATTTCCTCATCTTCTTTTTCATGTAATTTGATCCCTCATTATTTATAAATTTACAACATCCATGAATGGTCATGGGATTCTCTAAACTGGAGTTACCTTCATGCAAAACAAAATCATGATTACAAAGTATATAATAACAAAAGGTAAAATACACAGGATACCATCTATTATTTCAATTTTTTTTTACTACAATATTATACATATTTCTTAAATACAAAATTTGGTTTCTTGGCCAGACCACAATTAGAGATAATTTTCAGGGCAATGTTAATCAATAATGGACATACTCAAAGATACAAGCATTATTAATTGTACCGTGACGCAAACAAAGCATACCTTAGGATCTTGTTTTGGAAGTTTAATAGAGTGGATTGCTTTCTTCATTAGAACCCCTTTAAATCTTACAATTTAATAACTAAATTGAGTAATGGTTTCATTGTGTGAGTTCCAACCAATGAGGAACTCATTTCGTCATAATAATAGATGAGGTCCAAACCTATGGACACCTTAATTGCCTAAAGTAATAAAGGGAACGTATATATATTTTGAACAGAAATTTGTTAAAAACTTACAAAGAAAGAAATATGTTCAACAAGTAACTACCTTGACAAATTCTCCATAAAAAATTTCGATGACAACTGATTTTCCATAAGATAAGTGGAGAGTATTTAACAAAACCCCATAGGCCTGTAAACAAATACTTCATTGGATTGGCCAACTCCATTCTTCTCTCCTTTATGTTAGGGAGAAGAAAAGCAATCCATGAATTGATCGGCGCTCTGAGAGGCAACGGAGAGGAATCTCTCTGCATTTCTGCGGAGGCATTCCTTCTTACGCTTCTGCCGGATGCGCATGAGGAGAACGGCCGCGTCCAGGGGCTCCTTTAGAAACAAGTACTCGGTCTCCTCTATCGTTCCACCACTCTTTTCCTCTTTTACTCGTTTTTTCTTCTTTTGATGTCTTATGCTTTGCCAGAACAGGGGTAAATTCGGCAGGAGATGTCATATCGAGTAGTCTTTAGTGCGATTTTTTGAAGACTTATTGAAAAGAGAAGTTTAATTGCTAACTTTGCACAATCAAAGTGTCCTAGAAGTTTTTGAGAGTGCTGAATCCATATATAGAGTCAAAAAACCAGTTTGAATAACAAAAACCAAGATTTTACCTCAAAAATTTTCACCAGATTCCGACACCTGAAACTTCAAAAAATCGCGAGACAACTCCAATAATTACGTTGCCACTTCAAAACCTTCAACGCAAATCAGAATTTCGTGTGTGCGACCTTTGCGTGTAAGAAAAAGAACGTGTGATGACTCTGTCGGAGCATTGCAACTTGGAAAGGGAAAACAGACTGCTGCCCGCACTAGCAAATGGTTTTGCATCTTTTTAACTCATTTCAAAACCCAATATTATCTGGGACATTTTTTTTGCCCCAATCCTGTAAAGCTAAAGTATAGCACAAGTGGTACTGGTACCATGGTTTAGTCATTTAGTTTATTATTATTATTTCCGTATTTTAAAATCTCGAGTATAGATCTGCTCTTTATAGTTGAAAACAAGCAGCCTGCATGAAGCCATTTGACAATGGCTGACACATGAAGATGAGGATCATTCATTTAAATGAAATCCGTGTGCAGATTTCGTTTTATTTATTGAGAGTAATTCATGTAAGTGGGTCGTGACAAGATATTGTTGGCTCCAAAAACGGTTTTCCTAAAGATAATGTGGATTGCAATATCTAATGTGGAAATGGGTGGATGATGACGAGTTGGGTTAAGTGTTGTTGCATCAATCGATCTCAAAGCCCACGTAGACAATCCACTCCTAACGAAGTGGTGTCCGTGTATACCCACCCAACTGACTATGAAAGTAGTGTACAAAGAGATAATAGGTAGACTAATTTTCAAGGCACATTGAGGGTGTGCTTAGAATGTCATTAATAGTTTATCTCAAAATTCAAAATTTCACACTTTGGATCAAGAATATATGCTCATTTTGTAGTGGCACTAAATTATATTTTGTAGTGGCACTAAATTATAGGGTTTATTTGAAAAGTTTTAACGGTATATATTTTATTTTATAAAATATTGGTTTTTTTTAATGATAATTTTTTTATTATTATTATAAGATATTTGTTTGGTTATAAAATGGTTATTTTTTTTTAATTATGGTGAATTGGTAACTTTTTGAAGTGATCTAGGCCAAGCTCAAGAGCAAATCTAGGATAGTATATCCAATAACTAGTGGGTCATATTTATGAGAAAGCTAGACATCAAATTGGTGTATGATATCCTTTTTCTTAAGATGGTTAGTTGTTGAATAACAACATTTTAACATTGTGACCAACTTATAATGTGTATTTAAGATCAAGTAGCTAAAGGAAATCTTTTTAAGTTATCGAAACAATATCATCATTATAATAATTCTTAGTAGTGGATTTAGGTAATCAATGGTTAAGAAATTAGTGATATAAGCAAGTAACAATGGCATGTGGAATTCAACATATAATTCTTTTGTTATTCATGTTCAAGGATGTAATGGCATGCCATGGTTGGATGCAATGCTTATTAGAGATCATGACCAGTTAAGACAATTAGTAATATAACTTGATGTAACAAATGGCATGTGGTAGTGAGCATGCAGTTTTGATGTGATAAGACTTTTATTAATAGGAGGTCACCTCCAATCCTTACCAGGGAAGTTTAGAGAGAGGAGTAATAACATACTTGAAGGGAAGTGAAAGGAATTTAGAGATGTAACATTTTGTGTAGCCTTGGAAAATAATGCTATCCCTTCTAGCACCATTATCTTGGAGCATATATAAATGAATGGAGAGAAGGAATATATTCAACATATTACAAAGCATGTGGATTTGGGTAAGTTTGTCATTGAATATTCCTTTGAATTTGGTTAGTTTGGATACGAGTGATCCTTATTTTGGGTTTTGACCAAGCTAGAGGGAAGGTTATCTCTAGTTCTTATGTTCGAGTTTTGGGGAAGTTATTGGTGAAGGTGGGGGATTGATAGATGGTGAGGAATTTGGCGAGGGAAACAAAATCCATTTAGATGGGAATAATTCTTCAATGGTAGGGTGGGATGTGTTATCTAAGGGTTTCATTATAAATAATTTAAGGTCTAGGAAAGAAGTACTTAGAGATTTACACTACTACACCAAGGGCATTTTAAGACATTTGTTTAAGACAAAAGAAATATTTTGTCTTAAAAAGTCACTTTTTATTTTAGTTATTTTATATTAAAATTTAATATCAATTGAATTGTCTTAAATATAAAATTTAAGACAAAAGTAGTATGAGACAAAACTAGTTTGAGATGAAACTTTATATTTAAGACAAAAGCAATTTGAGACGAAAATATTTTAAGACAAAAATATTTTAAGACAAAACTTTATATTTTAAACAAAAACAATTTGAGACAAAAATAGTTTAAGACAAAACTTTATATTTAAGACAAAAGAAGTTTGAGACAAAAATATTTTAATACAAAACTTTATATTTAAGACAAAAGCACTTTGAGACAAAAATATTTTAATATAAAACTTTATATTTAAGACAATGGCAATTAAGACAAAACCCATTTAAGACAGTTAGCAATTAAGACAAAACCATTACTATTGTGGAAGTTTGCACTGAAATTCTATGAGTAGATAGTGCATAATTATATATTTTTATTTTTGAATATATATATATATATATTCAAACCACATGAAACGTAATCATGTCAATTTTATTTCTTTTATGTTAGATTTTTCCTTTTCCATTTAACAACATTTTAAAAATATAATAAATAAATAGATTAAAAATATATTATTTTTTGGTTGGCCACTCAAAGGGATTTAAGTTGGAATCTCATGTTTTTACATAATACTTCATAACAAGGTGATTTTCAAATGAGTTACATTCTATGAACTAAAATTGTTTATTTTTTAAATATGTTAACATTTTTAAATTACTTCAACTAAAACTTTGATATAAATTTGAAAGAAATTAAATAAAATATAACGATTAAAAAAAAAAATATTTTCTCAATTGTTTTCCATATATGCATTTTAAACCTTCATTTTTTTTCTTTCAAAATGAAAAATCAAAATTTTGATTCTTGCATATGTCTTATAGTCACATCTCGGTTTTCTTTTCACTATTGAACAAATATATCAAAGAGATAAATAATAATAATTTAATTGTTTTTTAGATAAAATTTTAGTATTTAATTTTTTATTGTAAAAAAACTTTCTACTAATTTGGAGTCGTTGGCACAGAACTACTTGGAAATGTCCCTAGTCGCAGGCATTCCTTCTTGTGGGAGTGACTCGAGGTTCTAAGTCGCATGCATGCCCATGTCAAGGGAGAGATTAAGGCTTTGATGCAGAAAAATTTCATTTTGTCTCAAGGGTTAGTCACTTGGATGGGTTGGATGGCTCCTGGGGGTTTGGTTGCAAGTGCAGAAGGTTAGGTTGGTTGTGTTATGTTGGTTCCACTTCCTTAACTGATATATAGGGAGTTGAATCATATCATAGTAACTTTTCGTCACATGTTTTCCCCGGTTGGCCGGTAACTTGAGTAGATGTGGGAGGAGGGTGTTATAGAGTAGTATCATAGCATGGTTCTGTTCTCATTGGGTGATGTCTAGTTTATGTTCCACTTGGATAAATGTGTTTTCGTATCTACATGTTGGTTGCATATAGGTCCTTGTACTTGTGATCTATGTGCTTATTGTTTATGCATGGTATTGGTCATGATTGTAGTGGTGTCATCATGTGAAAGTTGATGGTGTCGTTGTTGAATGTATTTGTTGTGTTTATGTCCGTCGTGCATCGATTATGTGTATCAGTGTTTATATGTTGTTATGCATACTTTGACTAGATGATGGTCATTGTGCATGAAGTCATGGTATGTGGTCAGCATAGTCATGCATTGATAAATGGATAATGGTTGAAAATATGTTTATATGTTGATATGATTATGTTTATATGTGTATGTGTGTGTGTGTGTGTCGCGCTAATATGGTCGGTCTTGTAGATGAGATATCCTCTTCGAGCTATACTAAGTACACTAGTTTGCTTATGATTTGGTTTAACTGACATAATATACCTTGCAGGAAGAAGAGATCAAAGATGACTAACAAGATGGTAGACTACAAAGATTCTCCCTATGAATCAGATGAGTAGTGTGGTGTTGGGAACACTTCTGACTTAGCAGACACATTGAGGAGTTTGAAGGAGGAAATAAGGATTTGCAAAGCAGATAATGACAAAATCATGCAAGCATAGGAGAAATAAGCAGAAGTCAATGCAATAATTCTTCAGAGTTTGACAGAATTGCAGAGACAGGGACCACTTCGGATCAACTATGGATAGGAGGATATTACTAATGGGGCATGTGGAAGTAGACCCCATAGTGGTCACAGGTCAGATAGAGATGACACAATCAAGGATGTCAGGTTCTTGGATACTCCGGAAAGGAGGGGTGATGGACACAGGTACTATTCTCGTTCTGGTTTTGAACGGTATCATGGTCATCATCGTTACAATCCTTAAAGGAGGAGTGATAGGGGATATTTTCCGGATGAGTTCAAGAAAGAAAAGCCACCTACATTCAATGGGGAAATGAATAAATCACATGATGCAAAATCATGGTTGATTGGAATGAATAATTTTTTTAGATTGCACGATTACTTAGAGAACATGAAGGCCAAGATATCTACATTCAGTATTAAAGGTAAAGCAGATATTTGGTGTGAAGATGTAAAGAACATTAGAGATATTTATGAGGAGATGACTTGGAGTGAATTCGAGAGACTATTCAAGAAGCAGTATCTATCGAATATTTAATATGATGACAAGGAAAAATAGTTTTATGAGCTAAATATGGACTCTATTATCGATGAGGAGTAAACTAGTAGATTTCTGGAGTTGTTGAGAAATGTGCCTTACCTCAAGGAGGAGAAGGCCAAGATTCAACGATTCATCAATGGGTTGTCGATAACATTCAAAGACAGGATTGAGTTTGATGAGCCTAGATCATTGGAGGAGGCCATCCGGAAGCTAAAGCATTGTTATGAGCAATCAAAGCATAGATCTGAGACTAACCAGACTGGAAAGGTAATGCAACGAATAAAGGGAAATGGGATAAGAAGTGAGCAAGGCCTTGAGACACAGGTAAAAAAGAGAATTATCTAAGTTACATTTCCATTTCCACATCTTTTCCATTTCGCTAAGTTACAAATAAAACGAGTCCAATTCTATATGCAATAGACTAATAGCCTATTGATACACCTTTAGTGATTTATGCATAGCTCTCACCTAGCACTATAGATCAATGAAATGACATCTAATAGATATAGCCTAAAAGAGTTTGATTTTATGCCCAAGACACCAGTATAATGGAGTAGTTGTGAAGGCAACGATATCCATTGGGGATTTCCATTTTTTCAGCAACATACAAGAAACATCTTGGTGTTGGAGGAAGAGATAAAATATCTTTGCCAAAAACACAATATCATCACTCTCCTAGTGCCATTTCTGTTAACTCATTAGAATGCAGGTAATGCATAAGGATTCATCATTATCTATGAAATTTTCTCTCTTTCCAATAACAAAATAGGTTCATCCTAATATTAATATATAAAATATGGTTCATTTTTTTTTTATGATCCTATTCTCTAAAGGATATCTATTTTTTGAATTTTGTTTGGTATAAGATATGGTGATACCTTTAAATATGAGGTAATTTTGAGTAAAATTAGAAGTGGAACAAAAATTTGTGGTTTGAATTTCCTTTGTAGTAGTAGGCTACATGCAATTTCTATCGAAAGGTTTTGTTGTGGCCCAACATGGAATAATCTTTGGATGAAAATGTTCATTATGGGTGGTATGTTTTTTAGCTCTTCAACTCATTAGATTCTTTGTCTGTTCATGGTATTTGTTGTTCTCAACTTAGAATCCCTGAATCACCCTGAAAGGTCATGACAATGTAACTTTTGGAGGCATTGATGGACAACCCCCGCCCCCCCAAAAAAAGTCATTAGAATAAAAAATTTAGAAGCTTTTGTTAAATGATCGCCTCCAAATGTTCAATTCTCATGAATTTTGGGGGAGGGGGATCTTTTGGTGTATTGAACAGGGCAAGGGGACATAAGGGTATCATGGATGGGTAAAAGTGAGAGGTTAGTGCATGGTATATTGAGATCTATAATACTAAAATTAGTGAATGAGAAGGAGCATTAGGGCCTTATGCCACAAGGGCTAGGGGACCTATAAGTAAGGCAATGAGTGCAATTGATAGGGGAACCTCAAATAGTTGTGATAAGGGGATTAGGGGACACATCACAACCAATAAGAACTTAACCCATAAACACTAAATTATGTATCCCTTTAACCCCAAAGCCACAATCCCTTAACCCCTACACTCGTAACTCATAAAAAATTAACCCCTTGATCCCTTAAACCCCAAGCCACTAACCCCTTAACCCCTAACCCCTAACATGGAATCCTTGAAACCCATAAAACCTAATCCCATATCCTCTTAAAACTTGACCCTTAACCCTATAAGATTCTATCCTTTACCTATTCTGTTTGAAACATTTCTATTGGCTGTTAAAATCCCCATCAATCCTTAGTTAAATTCTCATGCTTTGAAGCATTGATCTTAAAAGAATGTTTTATATTAGGGTATTATACATCCCAGGGGTCTCTAATCTTTCGTTTTCTTTTGACAACCCAACCCTCCTTGAAGAATCGATGTTGAATACTTTGATCCAAAACAAGAATGATGTCGTAATACATTTGTAGAGATATATAGATGAAATTACTCCCTAGCCACCACTATATTATACACATTGATTCAATGGATAGGGGTTTGTAGTTATCATTCAATGGAATCACTTCTAACCAGTATCGATCTCTATTTCTCTTCTGGCTTGTTCTTGAATTAATGGCCACCTTCTTCAATGTCGTTCCTTTGGAAGTTCGAAAAGAGATTTTATTGTTGGAAAGTAAAGAGGTTGAGGGTATCCCTTATCACTCAGATTTTGAGGTGATGGGCGAGAATTTGAAATGGATACAAGACCCTGGAAAACCTCAGAAGAAACAAATTTTATATCACAATTCGCTAGCCTTACACCAACAGTTGGCTACTTTGTTTAGCTAGTACTTCAAGATAAACAAGTTGAGACCTATAATCTATTTTTTTCCCTTGAAGATGTCAAAATAATGCTTCGCAACCTATGGTACTGTTTCGATAGGGTGGACTCCTAATTGGCTCGCGTCGAAGGTTTTCTGGTTAGTGACTCTGCCTCCAGGGACCTTACTGATCCTCCAGTTGATCATGTACAAACTCTTATTATTATTTCCTTAAGCGTGGAAATTATGTTTTATTGTCACCTGTACAAGATTGTATGAATATTTATGGTCTTGTTGATGGTGGAGAGAGTATCTAGAGTGGATCTTCATTTTGTCTCGCTGTACATGCTCTGGAAGTGGAGGATTCCCATTGTTGTTGTCAATATTATGTCTACTTGGTCTTTTGTTGGCAGTTTATGTTTATGTTTTCATGATCCTTGGGATTTGGTGCTAGCATCAAAATATAATCTGTTTCCTCTCATTTTATGGGCACTTGCAACTTGAACTTTGGCAATTGAAGATTGTTTTAACATATGCTTTCAACTTGGCTTGTTTTGGGATGGATGAGTATGTTCGCATCTGAGAAAGTGGTTACTTTTTTCATGCTAGATGGAAGATGTGGTTTTATGTAGAGGATCCTTAGGAAGACTATGATTTACTAATGTTTCCCTCTGTCAAAGGACACTCTTTGCTAGGTTTAGAGCTCTATTTTCTTCTCGTTTTCAAGGAAACTATCACTGAAGAACATTCATTTTCAGTTTATGTGCACTATTTGTCTATAATTGTCTCATTTTATGAGGGGCCTAAACTCTTGATGCGAATCTTTAGTTGTTGTTGAAATGAGTCTCTGTTATTATTGTAATAGTGTTTTTGTGGTTCTGCGATCTTGTGATCATTGGAGAAGCTAGTGCTTTTAGAAGTATATAAATTTGATGTTTAATCTATCAATGTAAATCTCCTATTGTAAATCTCTTATTTTTGTATGAATATGAAGTATTTTAGTTTACAAAAAGTTATGGAGCAGAGAACAATAACTTCATCTTAGCTAGGGATAAAACTTCTAACTAATCACACTGTTTAGCATGTTTATAAATTTTAAAACAATAAGAAATTTATTTTGGAAGAAAATAGTTGAAAGTTTAATTGTCTTTGTTTGTGCACGAGCCAAGCCATGCAATGATACATTTGTTGTTTTTGATATGAAGTGCTTAGATAACTTAGGGAAAAATATAATTAAAGTTAAGGCCATCTTATACTGTTTGTTGAAATAAACTAAGAGAACTTTCATTTTTGAAAAATACCATATCAACATATATTATAATTTATTTTGTAATATTGAATACAAAATTTATTATTGATATAATTTTCAAATATAAAATTAAAAAACAAAATAAATAAATAATTATTTTAATATTTTTATTTTTATTTTTATAATAAAATTAAAATAATTTATAATTTGAATAACTTGATAAATTATAAAAACTAAAATTAACAACACTAAAAATATTTTGAAATAATGTGATATCCCTTTTATTATTGTAAAAATGACAAATTAATTAATTGTAATGTTTTAATATTTGTCAAAATCCTACTCATATACTTTCAACAATCCTTTCTACACATTTCCAAAATACTCAAATACAAAATAAATATTAATTAAAATATACAATACATGATACCATTCACTAATTTCATTCGTCAATTTCCAAAATACACTTTTAACGAATATACTTTCCAACCATCTTTCTACACATTTCCAAAATACTCAAATACAAAATAAATATTAATTAAAATATACAATACATGATACCATTCACTAATTTCATTCGTCTATTTCCAAAATACACTCATAACGAATTGTCCGAGCGCAGGTTTGCTAATGGAATCATGAGCTAATCCATTTAAATTGGGTACCCTTTTTAGCTCCTTATCAAATTATGTTTGTGTTCTACGAGCTTGCAAGTCGCTTAAACTCTGTTGTGCGCTTATTCTATTTGTGTTATAAACTCTCCAGTCGTGAGTCGTGATAAGCGCTCGAGATTAAATGCCATACAACCGTCATGCTGCAATCGACTCCCATGTGATGTCTCGCTGGAACGCCCGCGCTTTTTATTTCAATGAAAGAAGAGGAAAAATACCCAAAAAAATCGCGCTAAGACATATTTCAGAAATCGAGAAGATCAATAATTAAGAAGCCCTCGAACTGATGGTCCTCGAACTTGCAAGAGCAAGGGAATAGCGAACTTGCAAGAGCAGGGGAATCAATTGCAGGGATGTTATGCAGGCGAGCAAGCTGACCCTAGCTGAGGCAACCCACCCATCACAAGTGAAGGTGTGGTTATATCCTAACTCAGAATCCCTATCCTTGGCCTTGATGCTTGCAGATTCATCACCTTCTGTATTCTTTGAAGTCTCCGTCTTCTACATCAACCTAAATCCCGGCTCCCACATCAGAGGCGTGTTTTTTGCGCCTCATAAAGCCCCGGTCGGCCAACAGGCCAAAAAAAGCTGCGGGAGCCGTCGTTTTTATATCTGCAATGCCCAATCATGTTGAATCCCACATGGTTCTAAGGGCCTGACTGGTGCGACAGAGCTCCGCTTCAAATCGAAGTTCGAGTTTGGGTTTTCGTTGTGCAGGTATTGAGGTGAGGGCTTCCAAAGGCTCTAAGGGTTTGAAAAAACTTGGGATTGTGGAATTGGTACACGGATTTTCGGTGAAGATCATGACATCTCAGTTTCTGAAGGGAAAATATGGATCATGGCTGCCAAGCTCAAGGACGAGCAAGGGACTTCGAAATTGAAGGGTGAGGGTTTTGAACCTAGGAATCTAGTATGTATTAGTTTGCTTAAGTGTTGTGTCATTGATTGCAATGTTTTCGTTTAATCAATTAAGCTTTTGCTTCAACATATGTTGTTGGGGCAGGATAATGGGGTCAGGGTTTAACCACTTCAACATATGTTGTTAGGGCAGGACAATGGGGTCAGGGTTTGTCCAGCTTCTATTGCTTTTCTGGCCTCTCCAAAAACCTATGTTGGGGCAGGACAATGGGGTCAGGGTTTGGCCATATTCTATTGCTTGTCTGGCATCTCCAAAAAGCCTTGAAGATTTCTTGATAGTATTTATATGCTCAGCCATCTTCTATTGCTTTTCTGGCATCTCCAAAAGCCTTGGGATCCATGCCAATTACTAAATTGGCTGGGGTTTAACGACCATGAGCTATAGTAATGTAAGAGATTTGTGGCTAGGGTTTCACTACCACCTCTATGGATTCCTTAATCGGCCCATATCCTTGTCTAATCCCACTACCCCTAACCCCTAACCCATTTAACCCCCTAAACCCTAACCCCATTAACCCCTAACCCGTAAAATCCTTAACTGCTAAATCCCCTAACCCCATATACCTCTAAACCCCTAACCCATTTAACACCCTAAACCCTAAACCTCTAAACCCTTAACCCCTAACCCCTTAAACAGTAATTCCAAACCCGTAACCAATTTAACCCCATAAACCCCTAAAACCCTAACCCATTTAACCCCCTAAACCCTAACCCCATTAACCCCTAACCCTAATCCTTAAATTCTAAATCCCCTAACCCCCTAAACCTCTAAACCGACCCTAACCCATTTAACCCCCTAACCCCTAACCCTTAACCCATAACCCCTTAAACCCTAATTCCCAACCTCTAACCCATTTAACCCCATATATCCCTAAACCCTAACCCATTTAACCCCCTAAACCTTAAACCTCTAAACCCTTAACCCCTAAACCCTTAAACCCTAATTCCCAACCCCTAACCCATTTAACCCCCTAAACCCTAAACCTATAAACCCTTAAACCCCTAAACCACTAACACCTAAACCCCTAAACCCCTAAATCGTTAACGCTTAATCCATAACCCATTAACCCCTAAAATCCTTAATTGTTAAATCCCCTAACCCCTAAGCCCCTAATCCTTAATCGCTTAACCACTAACTCATTATTCACCTAACCCCTAACAGCGCCTAAATCCCCTAACCCCTAAGCCCCTAATCCCTAATCCCTTAACCATTATCTCATTATTCCTCTAACCCCTAAATGCGCCTGAATACCCTAACCCCTAACCCCCCAATCCCTAACCCCTTAACCACTAACTCATTATTCCCCTAACCCCAATCCATAATCCTTTAACCACTAACTCATTATTCCTCTAACCAATAAATGAGCTTAAATCCCCTAACCCCTAAGCCCCCAATCCCTATCCCCTTAACCACTAACTCATTATTCCCCTAACCCCTAAACCCTAAACCTCTAACCCATAAGCCCCTATTACTCTAACCCCTAAGCCCCTAATCCCTAATCCCTTAACCGTTAACTCATTATTTCCGAACCCTTATAACAATCCTTAAAACTCGTTGGGATTAGCCATTCCAAATGAAAGATGGTCTAGTTGGGACCTACAATCGAGTTAATTCCCCCTTGTTGGTAAGGTGGAATTTTGCCCTGTCAACAACCCTATAGTCCTTAATCCCTATAACATATAACCTATATTGTTGTTAATTCATATGAACTTTAATCCTAAGCCCTAATTCCTCTAAAACTTATAAGACCCAATCCTTATAACCCTTGCCACACTTAATACCTAAAGATTACAACCCTTATCCTCTAAAAGAATTTACCTCTCTAACATGTAATACATATAATCATTGACACCTGACCACTATACTCCTTAACACATATAAACCATAACCATAATACTATAGCCATTATATCTCTTTACATTTTACCATCATAAACCCTAAATTTTATGACCTTTAATCCCTATCTCTTTTTAAACCCTAAAACCCCTAATATAACCTTATAACCCATATTTCAAATAATCCCTAATATTTACAAACTTAGTCCTTATAATCCTTGCATTGAAACCCCTAACCTTATAATCCATATTTCCAACAATGCTTAGCCTTCACAGCCCTTGGTCCTTATAATCCTTGCATTATAACACCAAAACCTTATCCTTGTAACTACAACCATCACTTAGTGACTATAAGCACCTTATCTTAAGCACAATGTAAAAACTTGATCACCACTTTCATAGGAATTATCTTAGTCCAAGTTGACCATTGACATTAGCATGGACTTGTAATTCCCTTAGTCATACTTGATTGGTGATCATTGTAGTACCATGGGTTTATTAAACCACAGATGAGATGACCATGTAGGGAACTCGACATTGGTGTAGGATTATCCATTGTTTTTGTAGGTGTTGGAACTTCGTCGCTAGTGAAAAAATGATTGCATGGTGACACAAAACTAATGAAATTGCCTTGGAGTATGTATCAACATGCCATGCCATGCACAATGCCTAATTAAGTAAACACTTCGGTGCATAATAAAGATCTCAATCATAACTACATGTTTATTAAACACCCAAGTTCACTTTGTGAATATGGAGGTTAGGGGTGATATCATAGAGCCATTTAATACACCAGTAAACTTCCCTATAGTGAGAAAAATTTTACGACACAGATAGTCATGATTCTCATTCATCCAAAACCACAATGAAATTTTGACAACACGGATTGACCTAGAACTTGGCAAAACTTGTAAAAGCATTGTTCCACTATGAATGAGCTTTGGATCATAGTAGAACTCTGCCCATGCCTAAAATTTCTACCAAATCATTACCAAACGATTAGATTATTTTGTGACACTAGATAAATTTTAAAGAACTACCTAATCTTATAGCAAACTTCTTTCTAATTGTTGATATATGATGATAAAAAGAGCTAAAATTCTTATTGATTTACAACTTTACTTGTTTTTTTTTTTACTATTTAAGTTGATCATGAACCAAACAAAACTTTTAAAAGATATTGTTTCACCACGAATAAGCCATAAATTGTAGTAGACTCTACTTATATCTAAATTTTCTACCAAATTCTTACCATCTTTATTAGTGGAAAGAAAATCTATATACTTCAAAAACATGAGTTATTTTAATAATTGAACTTTGACTAACCACATGATCTTTATATTACCACTTCATTCTCATGATTCATCTTTATATTAGTCTTTTAAAATATTAAATTAATCTAAATTGCTTGATAAATAGTGACTTAGTCCCTTGATACATATTGACTTAGTCCAAACTTTCTTCCGGGTTCTGATTCTCAAAAGGGTGATTGGTATGTGAAACTGCTGCGAAATCTATGGCGGGAACGAAGAAAATAACAGATGGTGTTTCTAGATTGGGGTCCCTTGACTAGGCCAACAACGCTTATTGCCTCTATGATGGCGGAGGAATTCAGTTCCCGAACCTTCTCTCAGCTTCTCGCAGGACTGCAGATCGAAACCCCGCAGGGCCAAGAACAAAACCTGAAGCCCTCATCACCTGCAGGCTTTAATGGTAGCAACAACAGTAGCAGGAGTGGTAAGGATAATGATCCTTTTAGTATTTCAGGCAGTTTTGTGGCTGGATTGGTGTCGACGAGAGGTTTTGGGCAGGCCATAAACCACGTACGAGGATTGGTGGCAGAAATTTTGTAGATATATTGGCTTCCCGAGGGGGATTCAATGCACCCAGATTGAATACAACTCGGTTTAAGTGCTTGCCATCTGTTTCTTCACCTGGTGGGGTGAGATCTCCTTATTTGACCATCCCCCTGGTCTTAGCCCTACTACCTGTCACTCAGCCGTCCAAGTTGGGTGTAAGAGGGAACAACAACAAGGGAGGCAGACATAATTCGATGCCAGATACAAGAATGTTACCCACATTTCCACAGGGTTTCCATCAAAACCATTCTCCATTCCTTGCCGGAGTCGTTTGTGGATTTTATGTTGAACGAAGGAGGCTTATTCCTCCCCAAAACCTCCTCTGACGATGGGGAAGATGCGTTGCCAACTAGAGTTCAAATCACATCTCCATCCCTTGCCGGAGCCATTCGTGGATTTTCTGCTGGACGATGAAGGATTATTCCTCCCCAAAACCTCCTCTGGCGATGGGGAAGATGTGTTGCCAACCAGAGTTCAAATCACATGCCCAGATCTCCTGGTCGAAGATTAACATCACTAGGTTTTATCTAGCATTGCGGAAATGGTATGAATTAAGGCTAGAAATGGAGTTTTGGGGCTTTGTTCTAGGGGGTATATGTATGCATGTGTGATGAAAGAATTTTCTACAGGCTGTTAGATGTGAAGCACACTGAGAACAAGGATGGGAAGCCCATTCTGTTCTTAGTTTTTGAATACATGGACTCTGATCTCAAGAAGTACATTGAAACTTATCGTTGCAGCCACACTAAAATGCCTCATGATGTGATTAAGGTAAATTCCTCTACAAATTTTGGGTCTCCAACTATGAACGAATACATATATGAATTTATTGTATTGTATGATTCAGGCCATATGGCCCTTTTTAGATGAGATTATTTCTGTTGGCAGGATGGCAGTGGTCTGTTTAAGTTTAGTTGAATGTAGGGTTTTGGAATAACCCTAATTCCTTGGGTGTTTGTATAGTCCTGCTGTGACTTTAGAATCTAGATTGATTTTCGGCTCTTTAAATCTGTTGGTGTTTGCTCTTTTACAGTGATTCGAGGCTTTTTTTGGACTTTGGTTTTCGTTTTATTGACCGAGATTTCGGATAAAATGCAGAGCTTCATGTACCAGCTGTGCCGGGGAGTTTCTTATTGCCACAGTCGTGGCGTGATGCACAGGTTCTGATAATTATCTGTTCTCTCTATTTTTCTTTTGCGAGAGTTTTGTATACCGCTAATGCTATGTTGTCTTCCATTTTGTCTAACGACGGTGATCTGGGTGTGCAGGGACTTAAAGCCTCATAACCTGCTGGTGGACAAGGAAAAGGGCGTGTTAGAAGAGATGGGCACACACACAACTTAAGTCAGAATTTTTTCCAGACTTCTCCTTCTCTATCAAATAAGCTTCGATGATTTGCAGACTCGTGTCCAACTTATAATAGATTTTCTATAGCCTAAGTTTTGAATAAGTTCAATTCCGTATAATTTTGATTCAGAATTTAGTCCTTTTTTTTAGAGAGTAAATACTTCAATGTATAACTTATTAGGATTCTTTTGCGTGTTTGTGCTTATTTAGAATATGCTGCAAGTTCTCTTAGATTTTGGATTTGAGCTGGCAAAACTCAGGGCTCAAATTCTTAATGCGCAACCACGTTCTCACTGTGGTTTGGGAGCTTTTCACCAAGTTGCTTACAAATTTTCTCTCGGTGTGGTTTATCTGTTTATGATCTCGCGCATGGCGGTCCTAGGGATTTGGAGCTACTCTCTAAACCACCCGCCCAAATTCTTTCTTAAATGTTACTTTAAATTAAGAGGGGGGCTGACTCTGGTTCATCTCTTTTTGATAGGCTTATACTGATTTGAAGTGTATTGTGGTGATTTTTTTTAGGTCTGGTTGAGTTTAAAATATGCCGTTTTAAATGGATTTCGCTTTAGCCGAGATGGTACGGGTATAAATTTAAATGTGGTCATTTTTATGAGGTCTGATCTACTGTAAAATTTTCTCTCTTTCATTTAGCTGGCTTGTTTTGTTATCACAGTTGGTCAGGCCTTTGACACTGCACTGTATGGCAATTTGATACTTACTAAGCCTGATAATATGTTAGCTTTTAAGCCTAGGTTAAAGAGTAGGCTTTTTCTGACCTACATTGTTAGTCCCTGATAGGTACCAGGGCGAGAGTGTTGCTGTCAAAATACTTCAAAGGGGTGAGACTCCTGAAGAAAAAGCAAGATTGGAGACACGATTTGCAAGAGAAGTTGCTATGATGTCTAAAGTACATCATAAGAACCTTGTTAAGGTACTTATTTTTTATTCACTGATTGTCCTTATTTTCTTTGATATAATCTATTTCTTTTTTTCAAAGGGAAAAGTTCAGTTGTATGTATAATATGTCTTCTACCGATTAGAAGTTCATGTGAATCCCAAACATATGGGGGGTTCAGTTCAAATTGATCTTTAAATCTCTTGATTTGAGATATGCTCACAACTCTGTTTTCTTTCCAACATTGATGTGAGCTTTTGTATGTTCAGAAAAAAATAGGATAGCTTCATTTGTGTTGCTTATAATTTATTGCATTCCCTAACCTTTTCATTGGCTTCTAGGATTCTTGCTTGGCACGGTGGTTAATTATGTTGTCAGGGTAGTTTGTTTTGGATTTTCTTTTGCATGACTTATAGGTGCTTTTCAATTCAGCTATGATTCAAGAAATCAACTATAATCGAACATGTATCTATGACTGTAGTTCATCGAAGCATGCAAAGATCCAATCAAGGAAATAGTTACCTAACTGCTCCCAGGCATGTCACTTCGGAAGTACATGATGAGTTTACGTCCCAATCAAATTGATCTCCATGTTGCAATAAGTTTTGCACTTGACATTGCACAAGAAATGGAATGTCTACATGCCAATGGGATTATACACAGGGATCTAAAGCCTGGTAATATGAATAGGTTTACTTCTAACTAGTGATAGCTTGAAATTGTGAGATTCTATTATGTACAGATATTTTAAGTTGCGCTTCTGTTGTGCTCTATACATGATGTCTAAAGAGATCAATAATAGTTGTTTTTTTGGTTCTTTTGTTTTAGAGAATTCATGGACAATACAATCAGGTATTTTAGCAGGTTAAAGAGTATAAGTAATGCATGCTGGATTTTCTTTCTAATCATCTATGTTGTTCGTGTTAACATGTTTACATGATGGCAACAAGAGAGAACATCTTGGTAAATTCTACAACTGATTGAAGGTGTTTGATTTGATAAATCATAACATTAATTTCATTTTGATTGCCTCAAAATAGAAATCCGTTATGTTTTATTTTTTCATTTGAGTTCACATCTGGATGGAGACAAGTTAGATGTTGGAGCTTTAGCTGATTTTAGAAACCAGAAAAATAATTCAGAGAGGATAAAATAAATTCCATATGCAGGGGTTTGATATCTTGTCAATCTATCTTGGTTAAGGTATTTTTCTCCATACTTTTGGCATTTTATAATTTGATAGGTCTGTGTTTTTGTATGTCATTGTTGGGCAGTCAAAAACATATTTCCATTAAATATCAGCATAAATATTGAAATGTGAGAACTTATTGTGCCACACCATTTCCCCTCCACCCTATCAAAAGCACCGTCTACCTTGCTCTATAGAATGTCATTTGGCTTCCTGTTATTTAGTCATGGCATCTTAAAATTGTGGAAAATTTTCAATTATATACTGTTGCCTTAGGTTGGAAGTTTCATGCTTTTCTCTGTCTGCTAACTAATTTTCACTGAAAATCTCTATTGGCTCCCATGAGTCTCCTCCATCCATTTGCAGGGAACCATAAATTACTAAAAAGTGCACCTTGACATTTTCAGTTAAATTATCCAGTGACGGTTGCATGGATAAGATATGCGGCTGTTGTTGCAATAAGTGAAATAATTATGATGGATTTATTTCTAGTCTAGTGTTTTCACTCCGGTTTAGTAGTAATTGTATGTTTAAACTTTAATTGGAGGTGTGACTGTTCTTTCTGCAGATAACCTGTTGTTAACTGCAGATCGGAAGTCCTTGAAGCTAATTGATTTCGGCCTTTCATGAGAAGAATATTTACAGAGATGATGACTGTATCGTTGGATGGCTCCTGAGGTTTGTAGTTCATGCCATGTTCCATGTAAAATATGAGTCCCTTCTAATTGCATAATATGAATAA
This sequence comes from Pinus albicaulis, assembly GCA_034641835.2. Taxonomy (NCBI): domain Eukaryota; kingdom Viridiplantae; phylum Streptophyta; class Pinopsida; order Pinales; family Pinaceae; genus Pinus; species Pinus albicaulis. The sequence goes on from CM076575.1 coordinate 958,850,306, forward strand.
ATTTCAAAAGTGTTTGTAGTTTACTGGCGTAAGAATCACTCAGATACAACCAACTTTTATTGGGTGCAGTTGTACAATACAATAACATTAAGGCTTGGTGAAAAAAATAATTACAACCTTAAGCTCGATGTTTATATTTTTTCTATTGTTCTTTGGGAACTAATAACTAACCGCATGCCCTTTGAGGGTATGTCAAACTTGCAGGCAGCATATGCAACAACTTTTAAGGTAAGAAAAACACAAAACCACAGATTTGCAATGGCTTTATAGAGATTTTATTTCCAAGCTTTGCTTTTATTTGGGAGACCTATAAAGGCTAGATCAAACAATCGAGTATAAACTGGGGGATTACCTCCATAGGAACATTCCAGTGGAAGGGTTAAGTTGAACGATGGGCTTGGGATTTTTTATTTTGTTGTCAATTTCATTGGTTTTTTACCGTCTAATTAGTAATGACACAATTTGATGCATGCATTTTATTGATATTCATGTATCAACAAGTTATACTTGGTCTTCCTGATGATCTACATGAGGATCTTGCATTTATTCTGATAATTTGTTACGTAATGATAATTTGTTATGCGTTCAAGACAACCATGTTACACTACATTGTTATGATATATCGAATTTTATTTATATTTTCTTTATGTCGAATTTTATTTCATTGATAATGTCATAATTTTATTTATATTCTCTTTATGTCGAATTTGATTTATATTCTCTTTATATCGAACAAGAATAGGGGCTGCAACATTCAAAGAGTAGGATTGCAAAATCTGCTCCATGGTTGCTTCAATGGTGGCTTGATCAAAATCCTTGGGTTCCACCATCTGATCAAGACCTGGATATGTGACCAGCATAGACATGGAATGTTGGAGATCAAGAGGTATGGAACCTGATTCTCCTCATGTAGCATCAGGGCTGGACCTAATTTTCCTCTGTTTATTGCCAAAAATTACAAGAAACCAGAAGGTAGGCAACGATGGCAATCATCACCACCGATCTGCTCATCGCCGAGCATCATCCTGGGACAAATATGTGAATAGAAATCACTCCAGAATGTGCGTGCAAAATGTGCCAGAGAACGGGAAAAAAATTCAAAACTCTACAATTCAATTCAGATCTCTTAGATTTAAAGAATACATAAATAAGAACTTTGCAACTCATATCTCCACGATTCATAGAACTCTCGTTGCTTGTGAGAGAGAGAGAAAAACGAAATCGGAAATTCACATCTCCACGATTCAAAGAGCTCTCGTTGTCTGTGCAAGAGAGAAAGCTAGTGCAGCGAACCAGAAAAGAGAATGCAACGGGAAAGCATTTTTTTTCGAAGGGCTAGGAGAAACTAAAACCTTCGCAAAAATGAAACAACTCAAAATCTAAATGTTTTTCCCCCTTTACATCATTGGGAGGTCTCCTTTTGGCGTTCCCTTGCACCTCTCAGTGCAATTGCTAGTTTTATTAAGTTAAAAATAGGGGCTTGCATGATTATATATTTTACAATGATTATGACATTATGTGTTGAACATTTTTTAAAAATCAATTCCTATTATACAATTTCAAGGATTGCCATAACTCCTCACATAATTCTTTAAAAGGTGCTAGCTTAATGGAAGAGCACCTGCTATGCAGGAGGTTAGTGGTTCGATTCCACTGTACCCTAACATGAATTATTCAATGATATTGTATATTTTTTTAATTAAAAATTTTATATTGATTTATTTTAATGGTGAGATATTTTTTTGGATTCATTGTTTTATATTGTTTCCAGAGAGACAATAGATAGGATTAAAAACATTGTCTCCATAAAGACAATATGTCTTTAATTCCAACTATTGTCTTTGGAGAGACAATAAATGAAACTGTCTTTGGAGAGACAAAAATGAAATTGTCTTTGGAGAGACAAAAATTCTTGTGTTATTTATTGTCTTTATAGAGACAATATTTTAAGACAATTTAATTTGAGACCCCCGCTTAAAGACAATATTTAAGACAATACAGAAGTTTTCTTTTGTCTCAAACTAAGACAATTTACCCAAAAATTGTCTTAAATATTGTCTTAAAACCCCCCTTTATGTTGTAGTGTTAGACCACAAAATTGAAGGGCTTTTGGGGATAGGTGAGTGCAAAGGGGATTAAGATATTCAGAGGGGGGGAATGCCTCACTTGGTTATAGCTCAAGAATAGAAAAAGGAGATAAAGTAGGAAATAAATTATTTATTGAGGGGATACTTATCGTAGGTTGTGTCCCCATGATGGGTGGGTCATGATCTATTTGTCCTTAAATATTTAATTTTGAGAACACCGTATTACAGGAAATTTCAGCCTAAAAGTGGTCTCCTAAGGAAAAATAATAAAATAAGAGTTATGAATTTTGGAGGGAAAAGAAGAAAATTACATTTTTATTGTATTTTTGGCTTATCGAGCCTTATTGCTTTACTCAAATTTCAAGTGTAGACACTCGTTGGATGCTTAATTAAACCCAATATCCAATGAGCACCCATTATGCATACTTCTAAGAAGACCTACTTCGATAAAAATTGAAGATGTGTTAACATTACAACAAAACCTATGATTAGCGTCCCTTTTTGCTTCATTTTTTGCGTCTAGAGCTCATTTTTGGTGTTATTTGAGTCTATTTGCCAAATATGATGCAAAATTGACATCGAGTTTTGCACCATGCCTTACACCAAGTTTAGCACCAGGTATTGAAATAGGCTTTGCACCAGGTTTTGTTCCGGGTTTTGCATAAAGTTCGACACCATTTTTTTTTTTTACCTACTTTTCAATCCTCTATTGCATCCACTTTTTGTGCCAACACTTGCATAAAATTTTACAACCTCTTTGCATCCTTTTTAAAATCATTATTTGCATCCCCTTTGCACCAAGTTTTGTGTTGTGGTTTGTGTCTAGTTTTGCATCTATTTTTGTTGCATCCACTTTTGCATATTGTTTTGCATCCATATTTACATCCTCTTTTGCATCTAATATTGTGTCTGCTATTGCATCCAATTTTGTTGTGCCACAATTTGCGCCTAGTTTGGCACCTACCTTTGCAACCACTTTTTCTTTTAATTTTGCATCCTCATTTGCATCTAGGTTTTCATGGACTTTTACATCTATTTTTTCATCCCTTTTTGTATCTACTTTTGCGTCGGGATTTGCATCATGTTTTGTGTCTTGTTTTGCATCTACTTTTGCATTGAATTATGTTTTATCTACTTTTCAATCCAATTTTTCATCCACTATTGCACCCATGTTTACGTCCACTTTTGCACCCTTTTTTGCCTCTTTTTTTTTTGTAAATTGGGAAGTTCTATTCACATTAAGTAGAAAAACACAGTGTACAAAAAAGCCTCAGAGGCTGATGACCAGAGTCAAACATGATCGCTGTGCCGAGCCCACACTCAGGGAGGGGGATACAAGGGAGAAATGTTGAGTGGGGAGACAGAAAAAATCAGTATATCTACAAAACACTGAAGAATTCAAGGAACTGGAAAAAATATCTTTTAATATCGAGAGCTAAGTGAGCCTCATACATACATAAAACACAAAAAACCAGGAGAAACTAAGAAATTTATGGACCTAAGGGGGGCTACACCTCTTATTCTTCATTGATAAATTCCTCCACGCTTATTGGGCGATCCGGGGTTCCTTCCTCCAAGTCGAGGAGATTGCGATGTGACATACCAACCTCCTGCAGGTTCCCCTTTGCATGAACTTCTTCCTTGATTCTGGGCTTCAGCTAGTGCTGCTGACCGAGCTTCGTTTCGGCAAATCATAATGAGGGGAGGAGTTTTCAACAAAGCGGAGGTGGTGAAGCACCCTCACATAAGCTTCGAATTTATCAGACAACGCATCCATCTTCCTTTCCAGCCTTTTTCTAACACTGTTTTGTTCCTAGATCACAATAGCCAGTAAATTTTTGGTGTGCCAATGTAGATCAATGGCACGACTATAAAGATTTTCATGGCTCCTGGTAAGAGCGGGGTCTGTAATCCACCGGAAGGTAGTGTCTACCGTTTCTGAGGGGGTGGACCTGCAACAGGCAGAGGCCTCTTCTTCCATGCCAGCCAGAAGCTCCTGCACCAGCTCCGAAGTGTTCTTCGCGAAGATGCGAGCAACGTTATGCATAGAGGTCTCTGCCCTCGTGACCGGATGATGGGAAGGATTCTCCCAGTAAGAGTGGCGACCGCGGCGAGGTTGGGGAGGAGGGTGGCGACGACGGGGGGCCATGGAAGACTGCCTGCTTAGAGAGATGGAGGGCGGTGTCCGAAGCAGGAAGCTATGACTACTGCGCAAGGTGAGATGGGAGCCCAACAGTGGGAAGTGATGAGGGATGAAGGCTAGGTGGGGGGAATTTAAGGGGACAGGCCAAGGGGAAGGTGGAGCGAGTGAACAAATATTTCACATGCATGCAAGGGTGATGGAGGTTGGCTTGGAGTAATGGCCTTGTTTGGAGACGTACCAGCGTGAGAAAACCAAGGGTGAGCCACCACCAAAATCAATCGTGAGAAGGAGTACTGTGTACCGGGTCATCATGAGTGAAAGGTGAAGGTGGTACTGACAAGACCAAAGCCTTTTGAAGATATTTTTTTGTTAATGTTTGTGCAAGCGGTTTTTACCGTTGGAGAATCAATTGCGTTTTAGTCCTGAGAGACAAGTCTCGCCGAGGTTTTTACCCCTTGGTTGGCAAGGTAATTCGCCAACTTATTTTCCTCCCTTCTGACTGCCGTGAAAGAAACCCCTCTCGCTTCCCCTATACTGGCTTTGATTTTATGTAGGATTTTGTTGATACGCCAGTAGTCAGAAACCTGACCGACGCTACGCCCTTGCTGAAGCTTCCTGAAGTCTTGGGTAGCAACCCTTTTTTGCATCTTGGATTGTATTGAATTTTGCTTAATTTTTTGCATATATCATTACATGCACTTTTGTTGTGCCACAATTTTTGTCATTTTTTTCACTTACTGTTGTTATAAATTATGCTGAATTTGACTTGTGCCTTAGTCAAATTTAGTAATTTGTTTTTCGACGTCAGCAAGTTGACTTGGATTGTAGCTGTTAGTCATCAGTATTTTTCACTTGTTGGTGATGACTAGTTTTAACAGACAAGTTTTCCAACAGCCGATCTAAAAATTTGTCAAATTTCCCAGCTGGGAAAACACCCATAAAAATTTTTTCCCCCCTACCTTTCAGTCCGCCCATGACGAGATGAAACCTCATTATCAAATCCTACCTAGCCTCAGCCATAATAGTCTGCCCATCATCTCTAAAGAGACAATCCAAATCTATTCAAACAGTCTCCCCTAAGTTAGGAAGTGGCGCTTTAAGGCATTTCTCCCTTGGAAAACTATCCAAGAACCAAAAAACTCCATCTGCTATAGACCAGTCACAACAGACCTTCTTACTCTGCTAATGAAGTTGGTTACAGCCCTAGGTCGCGCCACTAATACACCCTTAAGTCTTAGCAATACATAGACCATAAGTCAAGCTGATTTTAGGTGTTTTTACAGTGTTTGATGGATCTTTCAAGGACAGAAACATACTAGCATCTCAGAAGACAATTTTTGGCTCCACATGAGAAGACAACTGCTTCTCAATGTGATCTTGAGCCTGGGATGCAGCTACAAAGAAAAGAGTTCTTCATTAAGCTCTTGCGACCACATTCAAAGCCTGAAAGGACATGTGAAAGAAAAAACAACAATGTCAAGAGGCTGATGATATAACATGACTGAAAAACCTCCTTCATTTATAAGCAGAGGGTTTGAAGACCAAAGAACCTCCTTCATTTCATAAGTAGAGGGTTAAAAGCACCTCCTTCATCTATAAGCAGAGGGCAGATGGACAAAGTTTGATTCTAAGAGATGCACTGACTGTGAGATAAATTTTGGTTACAGTGAGGCAACAACTAAAGGCTTTCGCACAAAAATAATGATCGAAGGTAGAGGTAAAAGAAATAGTGCTTTTCAAAGTTTGTTTGCATAAGCTCCATTGTTATTGAGTTGCAATATTAAGCTAAGGAGGTGATCATCAATGGAAAAATGTTATTGAGCACATAGCCAAAGGAATCCAACAGTCTTAGCCTCTAAAAAAGCTTCTACTATCATGTATAAGAGAAACCCCTGTCAAGCATGCTCATCAAACATTCTTCAGCAGATTGAGATAGAAGGTTGAAAGAACATCAGACATTTCGCCAAGTAAAGGGCCTCCTTCATTCATAAGCAGAGGGCCAGAGCAGTGATTAATTCTAGAGTATTCACTGACTGATAGACAAGTTGTAAACACAATAGGAGACAGTTGAAATAGAGAAATGATGTAAAAGACCAAGAAGGAAAGCAGGGGTACCATTGTAATCCAAGCCGATTAAACTTGTCTCTTATCAAGGTTTCTCGCCAAAGACAGTCTGGAGCTCAAACAAAACAGAATTGAAGAGTGGTTGATGAGATGGGTCATGACACATGCCACAGATGATGATTATGTTTCAAAAAGTACCGATCTTCCTACTCATAGGGGAATGTCTTTCAAATTATACATCATAGTAGACAAAAGGAAATTTAAATATGCATGCCACTGTTACAAAGGAGGGCAATTTCCTTATGAAAAGGAGTCAAAAAACACCTCACTGTTGCATTCCAAGTAAAAGAGAAGTCTAAAAGAGTTCCTTTTAAATGAACAGAGAAAGGTAAGCATGAATATGCAACTAAATTTTGGCACCTATAGTCAGAGGAAGAGCTGATGAAACACCTGGAAGCATAAGCTGTCAACCAAGTTGAATAAGACATGCCATCTCCTTGCAAAATGACAAAGAGTTTTCACTGCTCTTTGACAGGTTTTGAGTAGATTTTCCATGTTGAAAATGCCACCAAAGGTGTCAACAGTGGAAGAAGTCACTTTTCAAATGTGTAAAACACAATGGATAGAGTTGACCCTTAGAAAGAGTCATAACCATTACAACTGTTCAACTAAAATACACAGACCTTTTCACCAACATTTTTCAAAATGTGGGCCTTTCTTAATACATTCAAAATCATTTCGTTTTCAAAAAAAAAACCAAGGCATTTGTCTCAAAGAAGAAAATTTCAAAAAACCCTCACAAGTCAAAGGCAAGGGATTTTGGTTTGTTTGCATTTAAAGAACGAAGGGATCGTTGCAAGCTTCTTCAGATATCTCAAACCTGTTGGAAATATTGTCATTGATGGCAAAGGAGGTAGCAGATGCAGAAACAGGAACAGTTACAAGGAGACTAAGACAGACAATGGAGCAAAGAGGAAATGAAGCGAAAGGCAGAGACAGAGGAAGCAAATACGGAGACAGAGCTGTTATCACAGCAGTAGAGGCAGAGGCAGAGTGACAGAAGCGACAGAGGCAGAGCCACAGATGTCATTGCAGAGAAACCGTTGTTATTTCAAAAATATGTACATATATAGATAAATTCCGAGAATCTTTCATACAGCCGGGTGTTACACATAACATAAGTTTTAACGAAGCACTTGTATTCGATTGATATGGTAGAACTGCGCATTATATATATGGTAGGTGCGTTATATATATATATATGGTCTATATATATGCATACACCAAAGAACCAGCGTGAATAGGAGCGGAACCATAGTTGACCATATATATATATATAAAATTGAATGGAGCGGAGTCGAATAATAAAAACACATTGAACAGTGAACGTTTTGATAAATAACAAATGCGGACCGGAACCTGGAGCGTAGGCTGGAACCCTGGGTCAGATTAAATAAATGAAAAGAACCCTTTCATATATAACGGGCGGAAACCAGAGTAAAAGGACGAAGACGAAACCTGGAGGAAGCGGAACCATGACCAGTGAACAGTAAATGTGGTTTGGTGAACAGTAAGGCTGGAAGTGGTATTCTCCGCACCGCCTATCGACCATAAGTGGTATTGCCCGGAGGAGGAGCAATTCCATACAGGAATCGACACATGTCCCGACCGACATTTCAAAACCATTGTTTAAAGTGCGCCTTCGCGCGTTATACGTCGACTGAAGATGTGGAGCGAAATTAACATATGTCGTTGATTTGGAGACTCGACATCCAACGACGATCGTTCGCAGGACTTGCACGAGGTTTAATAGAAGAGCCCGAAAGTTAAGACAGGTACGGTGCGTTCGTTTGGTTGGTCGTTTGGTTGTATTGTGGGCCCGGGGCGGAGATAAATTTAACAAATTTGGTTTATTAACCTTAGTACAAGGTCTGGTTGAACGTCGTAATATATGGATATATTTCGTATAATTATGAAATATGTGATTGTGGGTTAATTTGCTGAGAATTAAATAATATGGTTCAATAGTCAACTATTATGTTGCGTATGAGGGTTACAATGCGAAGTTAGCGCATATGTACATATAAGAGATTGTCGGGTTATAATTATACAGGAGTATGGAATTAATATCTAAATCCTTTGAATTTAGATAAACCAGACTTGTTTATTTAAATTAAAGTTGCCAGCGTGGAATTAAAGAGAAGTGGGAAATTGTCGGATGAGAAAATGGTTGGACACGAAACTTTGAATGCAATTAAAAAGTGGGAGCAGATATTTGTTTTGTTAATAAGGCAAAGCGTTTCCTGTGAAATGAAACCAAAGATTATACAGTTGATGGCATATGGTAAAGATTGGGAGCACTGATATATCCGTGTGATTAAAAAGGGTTTATAAAAACGTAGAGTTATATTTAAGTTTGACTAAAAGACAGCTGTGCATACAGCTGTTATATAACTGGAATGAACAAGAAAAATACAGGGATTCAGAAGAGCAGTGAACAGGTGAAATGTACAGATGACAGTAAACAAAGATGATGCAGAAGAGTTTCTTAACAGCAGTAGAAAAAGACAAAATCCAGTAAGCCAAAGTTCAGAAGAGGAGCTGAGTGATATTGAAATATGTAATTTAGAATGTGAATGTAAATGATGTAATTATTTTTTATTGTTTGTGATGCAAAGGAAAGTATCCTAAGGAAAAGAAAAAATCCCACTGTAGCATGAAACTTGTACATATTGTAGTAATTCTAAAATTGAGTTGAAAAAGGAATAAGAAGACAGAAGCCAAAGAGTCATGACTGTTCACTTCAAATTCCTTGTGAAATACAAACAGTCATGTGAGAATTTCTATATATAATATCAATTTGATAAGCTCAAGATAGAGAGAGTGAGAGAGAGAAAATATAGAGAAGGCAGAGTATAGAAGAGAAGACCAAGAAAAGAAGAGCAGAAAGAGAAGCTACAGAACAGAGCTGATATCTGAGGTAAATCAGCAAACATTTAGTTTGATAAATTGAGGAAGTTGGAGCTTCCCTATCAAGTTGCAGCTTGATAGCTATCAGTTGTAGCTGACTAAGGTTGGAGCCTCCTGTAGGTTGGTGCCTGCAGAAAATTGAAGGGATTTGGTGCTTCCTTGCAAGTTGTAGCTTGCAGAATTGAGGTAGGAGCCTCCTGTAGGTTGGTGCCTGCAGAAAAACAGTGGTGAGAGGGAGTTGGAGCTTGCCTTTGCATCACAACAATAATAAGATGTGATTTTCTCCCTTTATGGGTTTCCACTTATATCTGGTGTCTCTGTGCATGATATTTATGTATTGATCTGATATGTATCATCTGCTTAATATCTGCTGCTCTCATATTAAGTCTCCTGCTATATTATACTAACACTTGCTGCTTACATTTTACGATTACTCACACATTCAATTGGATGTGAAATGAAGGTGTAATTAAGTTTAATGAAAAGTTCTAAAATATCAGGAATGTGTTAAACTGATTCACCCCCCCCCTCTCAGTTTAACTAAAGGTTAAACAAAACCATGAGTCAAACTCCTCTTCAACGTTCACTGGACCGAGGAAATAGTTTTGGAGCACAATTTCACAGAATTTTGGACTTGGAGACCGTGCGGCGGCGCCTGTACAAATGCGCAGCGCGTTTAAGCGCGAAATTTACAAAGGGTTACAAGGCCGCGCGGCGCACCTGTAGGAGCGCGCGGTGCGCCTGTAGGTGCTGGTCCTGTCGGCCCGACAGGTGACCCGACGGCCTGTTCTGCGCGGCACTCTCTCATTCAAAAGTGTCGCGCATGGTTTAAACCCCTAAAAGCGCCTCCAACTCACTTTCAAAGCGGCTCCAACTCTCAAGCAAATATTGCAATCATGTTTCGAGGTATTTTTGTCTTGCCCCCCCTTAAAATCAAAGTTACTAGACATGGTTTTGAAAGGCGCAACTGTGGGTCTATGTTCAAAAAGCAGTGGTCATAATATGAGCATTTTGACCTTTCCAAAGTCTCCTCTGTGTGTATAAAAGACAAAAACAGTGTTGTCTCCTTTTACTCCATAAAACAGAGCTTCAGTATGTGAAACTATCATTACCATTAAAGGGGGTTTATCAAAGTCTGTGCAACAAGACAGTGAAAGGAGGGGGGTTGTTGTTTTTGTTTAAAGTTTCGGGTTTGGAATAGTTGTGATTGACCAACAGTAAACATGGAAAAGATGTTGGATTCTTATTAATTTTTAAAAACTTGTAAACTTCCCTCAAAAGAGTATTAGGAGATGGAGGCACTGTTTTAAAGCAGAAACTCAGCATTTGAAAAAAGAAGCAGTGGTCCAAATTTCAACCACAGTAACCATGCATATGTCACTTGGTCATTGGTCAAAAGTTTCCTCTGTTTGTTAAAAAGGAAAAAACAGTGTTTGGCCTTTCATTCCATAAAGTAGAGTTAGTGAGTGAAACTACCATTGCATTCGGAGGTATTGTCAAACTGGGTATGAGAAACAGGGAAGTATAAGGAGGGAAAGTGTTTTGGGTTAAAGGAGAGTTTTGTTGTTTAACTCCTGCAGGTCTTTTGTGCTTACACCAAACATAAGGAGTTTGATGACTCTACCTATAACATAGTGACCTTTGACTGTGTATTTTCTTTTTGGTTGACTATGTGATGATTATTGAATCTACCTATTGATTGGCATACGAAGAAAGGGTAGTGTTTTGAAGGAGCAGAGATCTTATACCAAAGGAAACATTTACACATCATTTGTAACCATTATTGCCTTATTAAACAGTGATTGACAGCTGAGGCAGATTCTTGTTTGAAGAAGACATTTCAAGAACTTTTGAGGCAATTTGTTTTGCAGAGAGCATCTATAAGAAGATGCCTCCCAGGCAGGATAGTAGGAGTGGATTGATGAATAAGACAGTGATGAAGAGCAGCGCCATGAAGAAAATCAAAACAGTGATAGATGATGAGGGCAAGAAAATACAAACATGGATCATGAAGGGCATTCTCCAAAGCATGCGCTAGCTGCCTCTCCTAGGCAAGGGGCCATGACTTCTTCACCAAAGCTAGAATGCCAAGCAACAAAGAAGAAAACCAAGAAAGGCTCAAAACTGCCCAAAGAGGGTGCCCGGTGAGAAAAAAGGAAAAAGACACCTCTAGGCTTGGAATTTTGGCCTGAGCTTCTAGAAATGTTTCTAAAAAGCCTTGAGGGATTTGCCCGCCAAAATTGAGCAAATTTCGACATATTTTGGTTTTTTGTCATTTTTGGGTTTTTGCTCAAAACTCATGAAATTCGCCATTTCAGTTTGGGGGATCGTCAAAGGAGGAGAATGGTATCATTGGATGCCATAATTTTAGGAGCACACACTCACCGATTTTCAGGACATTTGGAGATCATTTTCTCCCCCGAAATGGTGAAAAATGCTCGCTTTTTGCACACTCTGCTCGGTCTATTAGCAGACTGTAATTTTTGGTTTTTTACACACAGGTTCCGTTTTGGAGGACTTCCATGCATAAGATTGGGAAAATTTTAGTTTTTCCAGAAAGTAGACACTCAGATATTTCCAACGAGCTATCATGAGCCTCGTTTTGACATCAGGAAGACTGCCAAATGTTACCGGCAAGTCAAGGGACCTTTTGCTGATGTAAATTTTGAACCTTTAAAAACTATTGTTTTCTCATGTGAGTTTAGCTATTTTTGCACATGAGAAGTTATGAAAAGTCAATTTAATTCCCTCTTTTAGCATTTTTTAGATATTTTATGAGATATTTTGTGCCTTGGGCTTTGCAAAGCCTCAAGGACAAGTTTAGATATTTATTTTGAACCAATGGCTAGCTAGCTGCCTTGGTTGGTTTTCCTCCTCTGGCTTATATAGTCCAAGAGGATTCATTGTAATAGGAGGCTGAAATTGATGATAGAAGCAATATATGGTCATATAAGCTTTGGAAGAAATACTTGTCTCATGCTTTTGGATTGCCTCTTGGATTTTCTTGGATGATGAAAGAGGATTGTTGTTGGATTCCATGACTTGGTAGAATGGTATAGTGTCTCTTTCTTTGTTTTGTATTCTAGTTTTAATTCATGAATACATGTTTCTTGATTGCTATAGATCAGTAGAGAACAAATTTGAGACATGCCCTTGGAGGCACCTCAAATTTCCTGTTTCTTCATAGCTTTCATGTTTTCCTCTTCCTTAGTCACATTAAAGAATTCTTAACTGCTCTTTAATAACTTACGGATATTGTTGCTTATTTTCATTCATGGTTTTATACATGCTAAGTATGATTTACGGTATGCCTTGCTTACCTATGGCTAGTTATAGATCCATCCATGAAATTTCTCTTTGACTGATTAGATTATCATTTTGTTGAACCAAGGAGGCCTAGTTCCGATCTAGCCCTTTGTCTAAGACTATGAAAATCTTGTTTTCAAAGTGCCCAATAACTTAAATTATTGTTTTTAGGCGTTCCGGCATAGTGTTTTGAGTTGTTTGTCCGTCTTAAGTGTTTTCCCCAAAGTCTGATAGCCATTTCCCGAAGTTAGAGAGTTGTACTCCTCTATGCATGGCTTGAATGTTTATTTCTATGTATTGATTAGCTTATAGTTACATTTCTCATGATTAATGGTTTGCCCTACCATGTTTATGTTTGCTATTAAAATAGTTATGCTTGAAATCCTTTGTTGTTCACAAACTTGATGTCCATTTTGTTCCATTTTTCCCAAAGATCCTTTCTACCTCGAATCAAATCGGCCCTTCAACAGCCTTGTATCACCGTCTGATAGCTTTCTTGACCTTTTTGGCCCCATAGCCCATTTGATCTGACATCTTTTTACCTATCTCGTATCTTTTATCAGTTTCATCCCTCACAAATTAAAAAACCAAAACCAAAAAACCTACTTCATAACTAGCCTAAAATCAAAATACAATAAGAAAAACACACAGATATCCCTTACATATATAGAGAGAGCCCTCTCTGAGTCCAGGAAGGCTAGGTCCTCGGGCTCCAAAGACTGGTTTTATGTTACACTGTCATTTGGTTTTCCAATCAGCCAAATCACGGGACCCTAACATAATGGCGATCACGGTGAGACATTCTGAGTTAGTGACAATCTAAGTACTCCTTATTAAAATCTTTAGAGACCTTTGAGAATATGATTCAATAATTATCCCAAAATTATCCCACCGCTCCCTAACATAGTGGCGATCACGGTGGGACATATTGAGTACATGACAGTCTAGCAAACTCTTATAGACTTTTTAGTCCTTCAACATTTAACTTAGACCATCAGCCTTTAGAATCATTTAGAGTAAACTCTTTGTTTCACCATCTTAGCAAAGTGATGAATCAGGTTTATAACACTCTTACATACTAGGCTGCACATAAAACTCAGAAAAAACCACAAAAACTCCCTTAGATTGGTTTTTGACAGTATTGGTGGTGGACCATACACATATACCTCAAAACAACTAAAAATCCACCTAGCGACTCCACTAGCCTCTAGTAGGCCTTACTACTTTACTAAACTCTGAGTTAATTATCCGACCGAGTCACCTCACTAATTAACATACGATGCTCTTACTAATGGACTTCAGACAAAAAACTTTGTATCCCTTAGAATTCTCAAAACTTACCAAACTTAGAAGAGTAGAATTTGGTTGTCTCACCATCCTAGAAAAATGATGACTCAACTGTAGGACACTCTTACAAACCTTAGGACTACATAAAACTTAGAAAAACCACAAAAACCTCCCTTAGATTGGTTTTCGACAGTATTGGTGGTGGACCATACTCATATACCTCAAAACAACTAAAATCCACCTGGCGACTCCACTAGCCTCCAGTAGGCCTTACTACTTTACTAAACTCTATACAGCGTCATTCTGATGAGCCACCTCATCGCCACCCCCTTTAACATAATGGCGATCACGGTGGGACCTTCTGAGTTAGTGACAATCTAAGTACTCCTTAGTAACTCTCGAAGTCTCATTCAAACTTAGAAAACTTAAGTGTTGTCCGAAGAGTAGAAAATAGCTCCTTCACCATCTTAGAAAAATGATGAGTCAGTTATAGGAAACTCTTCCAAACCTCAGGACTACATAAAACTCAGAAAACCCCAAAAAACTCCCTTAGATTGGTTTTTGACAGTATTGGTGGTGGACCATACACATATACCTCAAAACAACCAAGTTCCACCTGGCGACTCCACTAGCCTCCAGTAGGCCTTACTATTTTACCGAACTCTAGATTACTATCTGATCAACCTATCCCACCGCTCACTAACATAATGGCGATCACGGTGGGACCTTGAGTCAAAACATCCTAGGTATCCCTTAGGAACGCTCAAAATCTCAAACAAACTTAGAAGAGTAGAATATAGATTTTTCACCATCTTATCAAAATGATGATTCAGTCATAGGAAGCTCTTCCAAACCTCAAAGGCAAGCAGTCCATAGAATCATTTAGAGTAAACTCTTTTTGTTATCGCCACCCTAGAAAAGTGATGAAACATGTTTATAATACTTTAAGTAAACCATAGGCTGCACATAAAAACTCAGAAAAACCCCAAAACAGTCCTGGATTGGTTTTGCCCTAGTTACTGGTGGTGGACCATAGCTACATCTTTACAAAAAACAACCAAGTTCCACCTGGCGACTCCACTAAGCCTCCAGTAGGCCTAAAAAACTCCATAAAGACCAAAAATTTCACAAACCACACCTTTCTGCTAACTCATCCTCCCAAAAACTTAACTTAGGGTGGAAACTCTGTAATCAGTGACAAAACTAATTATAACTTAGCGATTCGGAAAATCCTCACCTAAACATAGGAGATCAGCAGAAAACTTCTTGCCAAGAGAACCATTAGCTTGTCCATATAGCCTAGCAAACTGTTGAAACCAAGTGAATCATTCTTCTTTGCAAGTTTCCATCTCAAATTTTTCTATAAAACTTTTTTCCAAAGCATCTTTGATAATATTGGTGGTGGACCATAGTTTTCATAAAATCCACCTGGCGACTCCACTTGTTCATCCTTTTAGTTTTGACCATCCTTCACTTTAGTATAACCTTAGAGAGGCCATCCATCCGAAACTTTCACAAATACCACCCTCTCTAAACTCTAAAGTCAAAATCTGGCCTAACAAAGAATCTACACCAAATCTCATCCAGACCCAAATCCCCCTATCATAGTAGATGACCCAGAGAAGATTCTGTGGCAAGTTTCCGAAACTGACAATCTATCTACCGATAGGTCCATCCGTAAAGCAAGATCAGTACCTAAACATCTCACTGCCTTGCAGGATTCCCCCTTTGATTTAGAATTAGCAAAAACTCTTTTTAGAAGAAAGTCACAAAGTAAGATAGAATTTGACGATTTTAAACCCTTAGATCTTCCACAGAGTCCTAGTAGAGAAGCCTCACCTACCACACCTCCCGACTTTCAGCTTCTCCATCACTTCGGCACATACCATCCTAGATCTGCTCAAAACCAGATCACTAGTCCAAATACATCCGCCACACCTATCCAAACCACTACAGTTCAAACCACCTCAACTCATCCCACAAGCCCTCATCTTGTACATCATCCATTAGCTCCCGTCATGGCAGCTTGGTACGCACCCTTGGTGTTTCCACAGCCCTTGGCTCCCTTACCACATGACTATCAAGCCAAAATCCAACACTTTACCGGAGAAGAGACTGCCACAGCTCAACAGCATGTAAGTAGGATTAGCGATACTTTTGAATACTTTGAAGTACAAGACGAAAGCGTCAAAATGAGAATGTTCGCCCAAAGCCTGGGCGGAGAGCCCAAAACATGGTTTAAAATCTTGCCTCCAAACAGCATCCACAACATCCCAGAACTCTACCAAGTCTTCACAAACAAGTGGGAAGTCCGAAAGAACCCCATTCAAATCCTGTCTTAATATAACAATCGAAAACGGGAAAATGGGGAAACTGTCCAGGGTTACTGCACTAGGTTCAATAGTGTGTATAACACCCTCCCACCTCACTTCAAACCCCCACTTGGTTCAGCCTTGGAAAATTTCCCCGAGGGTTTTGATCCAGACATGACATATCAGCTAAGAGACAAGGATCCCCCTACCCTAGAGGAAATGCAACAAGTAGCCATAAAAGTAGAAGCCAACTTAGCAGAAAAAAGAGCTAGGACTAGATCAGAATGAAAGGTCACATATAGAGATGAGGTCTCCACTTCATCTCCTTCCCTAGATCCTAGAATAGATGACTTAGTCAAGACCATGGCCAAAATGTGGGAAAAGATAAGTGAGAAGGCCCCTGTTAGGGATAATCATCCAAACCCTCCAAACAGAAACCAGAACCAAAATTTTAGGAGGGATCAGCCTCAAAACAGACCAAGGGAAAATGAACAACAAATTAGGCCATGATTTAATGAAAATTATGTGGAAGAAGATGATAGGGATACATAACCCATTGATGAAAGTCATTTGAACCTCATAGGGTCTGATAATGAGAGTGAGGTGTATCTCACAGAAGAAGAACAATCATTCTTCTCTCTGAATCAGGATGAAACCAACTATGAAGATCCCGAGGATCCAGCCATAGAGTTCCAGAATGCCATAATAGAAGCTCACAACTAGTATGAACTTAGAAGAAGGAAAAATCAAGACAACTCCAAGAAAGGTAGCCCAGACACTGCTAAAACCCCTGATACCATCCTTAAGAAAGCAGTCAACAACAACAAAATCATGGTCAGGAAAAATGACCAAAAAAAAGATAGAGTTACCCAAACTAATCCTGATTCAGATATTCCTAGTGCTTCCACAAAGATTCCCGAAGTGACTGTGTCGAACAAAGTCCCGAACCAGAGTCAGCAAATTAAGAACATAGAAAAAGTCATGGCTGAAAAAGTTGAGACAAACCTGTCTAAACTACAAATGCCCTTCAGTTTTGAGGGAAAAATCGCCAAGATAAAGATTACCATGCCTCTCACTAAACTTATCACTCAAGGCCCTTATAAATCCCAAGTGTTAAAAGTCCTGAATCTAGGAAATGATGCGAACACCCTTAATCTAGCTGATGACACTCCTGAAGTGTTGTTTGGTCCAAAAATAGAAGGGAAATTCCAGGAAGGAACCACTCTTCCCTTTTACATTATTCTAAATATCCATGACCAAATCCTTCACAATGCCATGCTAGACTCCGGTGCCTCGCATAATCTTATGCCTAAGGTTGTAATGGAAAGATTAGGCCTGGAAATCACAAGACCATACAAAGACTTGTATTCTTTTGATTCAAGTAGAGTTAGATGCCTAGGTTTGATTAAAGACCTTTGCTTCAGTTTGGCCCAAATACCTGCAAAACATCTAATCATGGACATAGTGGTAGCAGACATCCCTCCCAAGTACAGAATGCTTCTGTCCAGATCTTGGGGGGCCAAGCTCCAAGGAAATATTCAACTAGATATGTCCTACGCCACTATTCTTGTGTTTGACCAAACAAGAAAACTCTATTGAGAGTCACACATGAAAGACATGATTAGTAGCCAAGAGAGACTAGATAACATTCCAATGTATTCCTTGCATTCCAACCTGAACTCTTTTATTCTGCACACTGATGAGGACATTGAGGAACAGCCAGAAGGAACTAAAACAAACTTAGATTCATCACATCAGCTGCCCCTAGTTCTCTATGACGAACTAGACACTCAAAACTACCATGATCATGAACAGCTATGTCTTGAGGAAAGTAAGTGTGTTCCTTTTGAAATAGGAATAGAGCAAGAAGCGCAAACCATTATGTATTATCAAACGAATTGATCAAACCTTAGTCAAATATCAACAATTACATCAGGAAATTTTTTCAGAACTAAGGCATTAGAGGACTTACATATCACAAATATTTTCGGAACTCAGGAGCAGAGAAGCTTGATGTTTTTACCATACCTCAAAGATTTATCATCACACAACTCTTCCTCTGCAAGTGAAACCTTAACTGTAGCCATAACAACTCAAGATCTAGAAAAAGTACCTGATAAACTCCTCATGAGCAAACATGGTAACCACAGTCCAAATATACCTGAGTTACTTGAGCTGGCCAAAATCCTGTCATTCCATCAAAGACTTAGAACTGCTAGAATTAGCAATCTCATACAGAATAATTCTTTATACTGAAAAAACAATAACAAAAACTATGCCATGACCATTACTCCAAGAAACAACTTCGACAAAAGAAAGTACAACAATCTTAACCAATCAGTAATGATCAAAGATAAAATAGCTGGTCATAGGGTATGTTTTGATTTTAGAAACACTAATGCATATCCCTATAACAGAAATTTTATCCCCCCTACCCAAGACCATGATATTCCGATGAAAAGTGCTTTTAATCATATGCCTTTGCAAGGTGATGTTAAGTTCTTTAGGCGAGAAAATAATAAACATTTACCGAGAGAATAGTACACATACAAAACCTAGCAACAAATCACATAAACATAAACACAATGTTTAACCGGGAAAAACCCAAATCCGGGGAAAAACCCAACCAATGAAATTTCATTACCATTGGCCAAAACCCTGGCCAATCCGGCCAAGTGAGCCTTCACCGCTCACCTCCATGCCTCTATTACAATGAAGTCTTTCCAGCCTTTTTATAGGCTCATTACATGCAATACCATGGGTCAAAACCATGGGTGCACAAAACCATGTGCCCCAAAACTACCACTATTTACCCTAGTCAACATTGACTCTACCCCGAGTCATGTTTACCTAACAATTCCCCCCTTAAACTTGACTTGGGGATTATTGACTAAATCCAGCCAAACCTGCTAGATGAGACAACCCCACTCACTCTAGCTCTTCCCCCCTCAAATTTTTACCCAGGGTAATTTCAAACTTGACATCCCCCCTATCACCTAGGTCTAACCCAGACTTTACCAATGATTACCAAGGGGTATGCATGCCATACCAGGTCTTACAGCAGTATGCCCATTTACATGTAAAAATTAACTCCCTTATAATAATTTTTTTGTTTCATTGTTACTATCTTTATGCATATGAAATCAATGTCCATATAAAAAAGAACCCATCTACCGGATTACATGGGTCACCAGCCTCTGTAACCGCCAGTCCTCTAGGAATTCTTTTTAGATACATGGTTCATCAATTAATTTATCCACATGCTTGTATCCTCTCTCATTTTCTACATTCATTCATGATGTCCTCTCCAAAGAGGACATCATAGTTGTACATGAATCTGCCCTATACACTTTTGCTAGTCCATTCTAATTATCTGCTTGTGCCAAGTGAAGTGCAACCTATGAAGCCGATACCAATTGTTCAAATGCATAAGTCAAAATCTTATCCATCCCACCTGCAATCCTTCACCTTCACACAACAGCTATTTTTGACTAAAACCCAAACGCATTTTTAAGTATAGAACACAGTCCTTAGAGCAACCTTAACTTTTAATAAAATCTCTTGCAAAAGTGCAAAGCAATCTTCTCATAGCCCGAAGTCTTAGATTGTAGAGATATAGAGAGCTAGTGCACAAAACAGAAACGATCCACGCAAAATATAAGAAAGCACTCAGATCTATACGCAGCGGCCACCACCGCTGGCTCTGCCTGCTGCAGAAATTTGGTGCAGCACCAGCTCCTCGTGGCCCCCCTCTTGCAAACTCCACAACAATGCGGCTCCCATCCAAATCTCTTCCATTAAGATAGTATCTTGCTTCATCCGCATCATGAGGATCGCTAAATCCAATAAAGACGAAGTCAAACTCTTCCACATCTGTTGAAAAAATCCTCAAGATCACGTGTACGAGTACGAGAAGACAGTCAGCCAACATAGAGCCGTGTGTTTCCAGAACGATCACTATCATCATAGCAAAGCATTTTTAATCACGTTGAAAATTGGCTGCACCTTGCGAAAATCGAATGAGTTCACCTTTTTCTCTTCTTCACGTCCTTCTGAAGCCAAGCTACTAGGAATTCAAACTTTCAATTCTTCCTCCACTAGATCGATCGATCAATGTCCTGTAATTCAGGAGATCTGGGGAATTGTGAATTCAACAAAGAAGAGAGCTATCTCACGGAATCATCAGTGTGTTCACGTTCTTTTTTTACTCTAAATCACTATCATAAATGTGTTTTTGTTTTCTTGGCCTTTTTTTTTTTTAATGAAAAAAAAAAGGTGCTCATTATTCTTGGCACCATCTGGAGTCGCTTCAGCTACATCAGGTGTGCTGTAGATTTTGCCTCCCGCACACACTCAGATTTCATTTTCGAGCCAACACTGTCCGCGTCCTTTGTATACTCGTTACATCTCCACTTGTTTCATGTCCAATTCACGACTTCCACGACCTCCAGGCATGAATGCTCTTCTAAATATACACTAGGCAGTGATCCACAATCAATGTCATCCTGCCCATTTTCTCTCCAACGATTTCCCTAGCGTTGCCAATGCCAACATCGCTTCCCCTAAAGGCCACTGCGATCTTGCATGACCGTCCTATCAAATAATAATTCCCTCCGCAGTTTTGAATTAACCAGACATACACAACATAACCGTTATTGTATTCATCAGCTAGGCATGTCACCGCCTTATCTGAAGCCAAAACCTGAATCATGGCTTTGATACCAGTTGTTAGGATTTACCGGCAGAAAATAATAAACATTTACCGAGAGAATAGTACACATACAAAACCCGGCAACAAATCACATAAACATAAACACAATGTTTAACCGGGAAAATCCCAAATCCGGGGAAAAACCCAACCAATGAAATTTCATTACCATTGGCCAAAACCCTGGCCAATCCAGCCAAGTGAGCCTTCACCGCTCACCTCCGGGCCTCTATTACAATGAATTCTTTCCAGCCTTTTTATAGGCTCCATTACATGCAATACCATGGGTCAAAACCATGGGTGCACAAAACCATGTGCCCCAAAACTACCACTGTTTACCCTAGTCAACATTGACTCTACTGAGTCATGTTTACCTAACAATTTTTTAGTTATAGTCAAAAGATTCCCTTGCAAAGTAGACAACTCAAAGATTCTTTCCAGTATGCTGGAAGTAATTCCAGTTTCAGACTCAAAATTGAAAAACCACTAGATATAAAAAATATGCTCATGAAAGCCATGTTTCTAGTCTTGAATTTCTGCATATTTACATACCTTGATGATGTCATTATTTATTTCAAAAATGACCAAGAGTATATGCATTACTTAAGGAATATGTACAGTAAAGGAAGGAGTGGAAATCAGAGGTACAAAGAGGTAGAGCGGGAAGATATGGGTTCATTTAGAGATTCTTGCATGAATCCTTATGTCATGTTGGAAAGAGAAAACTTTCCAAATTTCTCTTTTCGGGAATTGAGTGGGCCAAGAATGATAGGAGATCCTTACGAGGATAAGATGCTTAAGTTTCACCATTTCCAAGATTTCTAAGTTTAAAACATTTTCATTCATTGTATATACCACTGTTTGAAAAATAGATAAATAGAAAAGTAAAAAACAATAGAAGAATAGAAAAGAGGGCAGTTGAAAAATAGATAAAGGCCCCATGTTCCAAAAAATAGTCATTCAGAAAGCGTGCAAGTCTAAATGCCGCTACTAGTACTCAAATGTCTTGTTCAGCTATCTAGCCTAATCATAGCTGAACATGTTTAAATTTATTTTGCTGATAAGTTAGTGAGTGAAAAAGATGGTCAACATTGTGTAAGCTTGACTTATCAAAGAGAGTAGATTAGGAAAAGATACTAGTTCCACACGCCCAAAACAGAACCAAAGAGGGAAGCAGGGATGAAAAACAAAATTGTGCATCCTAGCCCTGTCTTTCCTAGTTTCCATTTCTGCAAAATAATATTTATGTGTAACTTGTCTTTCATGCCGCAAATACATGAAAAATCAGACTGTCTAACCCTGATTTGATCATCTTTTCAATTTCATGTTTTAGATTAGAGAACAAAATCCTATCAAACAGCTTAATCTTGACAGTTGATCTAGTATAGGTAGAGTAATGAAGGAGTTCATTAGTTTAATCTGAACTCCCGGCAGATATAAGCGTAGAATTAGATAGGTTCATTTTTCAAAAATAAAAAATATGCATTGTCAAAAGGCTGCTAATCCAAATGCGCCAAAAAGAAGAAAAAATGTTAGGAAAGATAGTGGGGTAGGTAGAAATATTGTTGATGATAATTATGTTGTCTCTTTTCAGAAGTAGCATCAAGCAAGAGTGAAATTTGCGCCAATGGGTAAGGCACTGGTCTTCATAAGCCAAAGATCTGAAATTTTGGACACCTCCTGAAAAGGAGCTACCCTCCCCAAATGGAGCGACTGTTAGTCATCAGTACTTTTCACTTGTTGGTGATGACTAGTTGTAACAGCCAAGTTTTCCAACAGCCGATCTAAAAATTTGTCAAATTTTCCAGCTGGGAAAACACCCATAAGCTTTTTTTCCCTCCTACCTTTCAGTCCACCCATGACGAGATGAAACCTCATTATCAAATCCTACCTAGCCTCAGCCATACTATTCTTCCCATCGGCCCTAAAGAAACAATCCAAATCTGTTCAAACAGTCTCCCCTAAGTTAGCAAGTGGCGCTTTAAGGAATTTCTCCCTTGGCAAACTATCCAAGAGCCAAAAACCTCCATCTGCTATAGACCAGTCATAACATGACCTTCCTACTCTGCTAATGAATTTGGTTACAGCCCTACGCCGCGCCACTAATACACCCTTAAGTCTCATCAATACATAAACCATAAGTCAAGCTGATTTTAGTTTTTTTTACAGTGTTTAATGGATCTTTCAAGGACAGAAACATACCAGCATCTCAGAAGACAATTTTTGGCTCCACATGAGAAGACAACTGCTTCTCAATTTGATCTTGAGCCTGAGATACAGTTACAAAGCAAAGAGTTTTTTATCAAGCTCATGTGACCACATTCAAAGCCTGAAAGGACAATGAAAGAAAAAACAACACTGTCAAGAGGCTGATGATATGGCATGACTAAGAACCTCCTTCATCTATAAGCAGAGGGTTTGAAGACTGAAGAACCTCCTTCATCTATAAGCAGAGGGTTAAGAGCGCCTCCTTCATCTACAAGTAGAGGGCCAAAGGTAAAGTCTGTTTTTGAGTTTTTCACTAACTGAGAAGACAAACTTTAAAGTACAGTGAGACAGCAAATGAAGATCTCTGCATTAAAATGATGAGTTAAGGCAGAGGTATAAGAGAAAGCCACCAAAATTTTGATTCATCAAACATTCTGCATTTGATTGAGACATAAGTTGAAAGAACATCAGACATTTTGTCAAGTGAAGGGCCTCCTTCATTCATAAGCAGAGGGCCAGAGCAGCGATCAATTCTAGAATTTTCACTGACTGATAGACAAATTGTAAACACAATAGGAGACAGTTGAAACAAAGAAACGATGTAAAATACAAAGAAGGAAAGCAGGGGTACCACTGCAATCCAAGGGGTTAAACTTGTCTCTTATCATGATTTCTTTCAAAAGGTAGTCTAGAGCCCAAATAAAACAATTTTGCTGATGATTAAGGGACGGGTCATAACACAGGCCAATAATGATGATGATGTTTCAAAGGGTACTGATCCTCCTACTCATAAGGAAATGTCCTTCAGATTACTCATCATAGTTGACAAAGGAAAATTTGAGTTCAGTTTTTCCCAAGAAAGGTATTTCAACTAAACACATTTGTTCATAAAAATGCAAGAAGGACTTTGACGTGTTTTTTTTTAGATTCTCGAGAAACTTTCAAAGCAAATATAGGATTTTTCCTTATAAAAAATTCAAAGGTACCTTACCAATGCATTTTGAGTAAAGAGAAAGGTGTTAAAGAATTTCCCTTTAGATGAACAAAGATGGGTAGAGCATGAGCAAATGCAACTGCATTTTTGCACCCACAGTCAGAAAATAAGCTCAAAAGACACCTAACAGTTAAATCAGTTTCGCAATGGGCATCATTACCTCCAAAGCATCTAGAGCACACACTATTAGTTTAAGGTTCAAGGGGTAAATCTACCTCCTCGCAGAATGACTAGAGATGCCTTATCATCGTTGGTGTATCGTTCAGTAGTTTTGTCCAGGATCGAAATTACCATTAAAAGGTATAAAAGTGGCAGAAGTTACCTTTCAAACATGTTTCAAAAAATGAACCAAGGCATTGTTTCAAAGAGAAACACTTTAAAAAAACCCTCACAAGTCAAAGTCAAGGGGTTTTCGATTTGTTGCATTTCAAAGGGACAAAGGATCGTTGCAAATTCATTTTGCAAACTCCAAAGCATGAGCAAGGCATTCCTTTGATGTTCACGAGGCTGGATAAAGAGGTCTTGAGCAAAAAACCAGAGTTTTCAAGGGTTGGAGATTGCGCGACGCACCTTTAGCGTTGCGCGACGCGTTTGGGCGCAAAATTTGCACAGGATTGAACTGTTGCGCGACGCGCCTGTAGGAGCACATGGCACGCCTGTAGTCTTTGGTCCTGTTGGCCCGATAGTGACCCGATGGCTTTTTCTCTGCGTGGCGTTCTTCCGGTTGAACGTGCCGCGCACATTTCACACAAACCTAGCGCCTCCAAATCACTTTCAAAACCGCTCCAGCTCTCTAACAAAGCCTGCCACCATTTGTAAAGGTATTCATGTGCCTCCATGACCTTTGAAAAACTGTTGAGTGGTGGAAAAGAGATGAAGATCATGATGTAAATCACAGTTTTAAGTTTTGTGTGTTTATTTGAAAAACGAGTTCTGTTGTGGTCGTGTTGGTTAAAGGTGAAATAGCAAGAATGTTGGTTCCCTCTTAATGTTTCAAAACCTATGAACTGCCCTCCAAACAATTTTAAAATAGTACAAAACAGTGTCCAAAAGGAGAGACAGAGTTTTAAAGGGTGAAAAAGTGGGTATGTTTTCAAGTAGCAGTGATCATGATATGAATATTTTTGTCAGGCCAAAATATTTCTCTGTTTGATGAAAAGAGGCAAAACACCAGTGTTTTCCCCTTTACCCCATAAACCAAATTTGGTATGTGAAGCTATAAATCACCACTTGGAAGTATTATCAAAATCTGGGTATGAAGAACAGTGAAGTATAAGGAGGGCAGTGTTTTGGTTGAAAGGAGTTTATTGTTGTCTGAAAGCTACAGGTCTTTGAGCTCACACCAAACACAATAAGCTCTGTTATCTTATCCTATTACACAGTGACCTTTGACTGTGTATATACTTTTTGGTTGACTGTGTTTATGTTGTTGAATCTACTGGTTGAGTGGCCTACAAAGAAGAGAGCAGTGTTTCGAATTAAAAGGGTTTTTGTTTTGCCTTCTCTACAAAAACAAGGCTGTCCTATTACCTCAAAACACCAAGAGCTGGGTAATCTTACCACAAACACAGAAAAATCATTTTGACTGTGTTTATCTTTGTTGACTGTGTGCTCATTATAAATATTGTCTGTTTGGTATACAAAGACAAGAAAAGGCAATGCTTTGAAGGAACAGGGGTCTTATACCAAAGGAAACATTTTACACAACACTTGAAACCATTGTTGCCTTATCAAACAGTGATTGACAGCTGAGACAGAGTTTTGTTTGAAGAAGGCATTTCAAGAACTTTTTAGGCATTTTGGTTTTGCAGAAGCACATCTAGAACAAGATGCTAAGGCATAGCTTGAGAGAGTAAATGACCATTTGGAGAAGAAGTTGGAGAGGGAAAACAGGGATTTAGAGCTTCAAAGGAGAATGACGGGCATTATAAATACACAGAAGTTAAATCGTATTTTCATAGTCATAAGTTAAATGCCGCCCAAGAAAAGCTAAAGGAAGCTAAAGGGAAGCGCCCAACACGGAAAGTGAAGAAAGACACATCAGGTCTTGATATTTTGGCCACTGCTTCAGAACATATTGCTAAGAACCCTTGAGGGTCATACTCACCGATTTTGGGCAAATTTTGACATAATTTGGTTTTTTGGCATTTTTGAGTTTTTGGTCAAAACTCATGAAATTCACCATTTCAGTTTGGGGGATTGTCAAAGGAGGAGAATGGTATCATTGGATGCCATAATTTCAGGAGCACACACTCAGCGATTTTCAAAACATTTGGAGATCATTTTCTCCCCCGAAATGGCGAAAAATGCTCGCTTTTTGCACACTCTGCCCGGTCTATCAGCAGACTGTAATTTTTGGTTTTTTTACACACAGGTTAAGTTTTGGAGGACTTCCAGGCATCATATTGTAGAAATTTGAATAATATATAACTTATTCACCAAGATTATCCTGATCACACACTATTTGAGCTTCATGCATGATACATAACCTCTTCTACTATTGATCATCAATTGCGGAAATATAAACAATTGCATGCACACATTAAAACCACATAATCAATCACACATATAAACACAGTATGTAATGGGAAAGCTTAAAGCTAAAAACCCCCAACTATCTGTATATTATAATGATAGAGTTCATGTAACAATACATAGCACAAAGCCCCTCACAAGCTCTCAGCACTATCTCACATGCTACACACTACACAAGCTCAGATCAAGCAAGTCACATGCTCAAATCTCCTCCACCTGTTAGCCAACCTCTACTGCGCAATCAAATATGGATAATCATCAGATCCAAGTTCGAATCCCACCAAGATGTACTGCACAATCCTCATTGGCTTCTCCATCAATGTGTGTGCAAATCTCATGCACTAGTATAGTCACAACTGATAGTCAACCTGCTCTTTCACCTACCTCCATCACTGATCTCCACTGAAACTGTCCATGCACTGAAGTTAACTGATGTGTTCATTAGTTGATTTATGAGTTAATAATTAGTGAATTAATTAATAATTAATTCACACCACTCATCACTAGTGTATTAATCAGTTAGACTAAATACAACTAGTTCAACTAAGTCAAACTGAACACAACTCCATCAACTTCTCAATCAACTCCACCAAACTCACTCACATGAGTTCTAACTTAAGTCATCATGCAATAGCTCCACTTAGACCCTAGGAATAGCGTAATTCCTTCTGTCAGCTGCATGTGCCACATCCAGGCATCAAACTGAAGTGCTCCAAGAGGATAAGATAATGTTTATAGTCCAAATATTATTAAGAGCTAATAATATTCGACATATCTATTTTCAGACTGGCAATCTAAAAATAGATTCCGCCCAGTATGTCTAAAAATAGAAGTCCATCTATTTTTCCAACTTGACCATCCCTCCACAAATAGCATCCTGCAACTCATAGAATCATGATCAACATGTCTAAAAATAGACATAGTCTAAAAATAGACTTTGCGCCAAAAATACCCTGCGGGCCCACTTAGTGAAGGCGACTTCTTTCCACTAAGCTCTGTCATCTTGTTGCATTCTCAACACAAATTGGGAAAATTTCAGTTGTTCCAGAAAGTGGAAACTCAGAGCTTTGCAACGAGCTATCATGAGTCTCGTTTTGACATCAGGAAGGCTACCAAATGTTACCAGCAATTCAAGGGACCTTTTGCTGATGTAAATTTTGAATATTTTTGTAAATTTTGAACCTTTAAAAATTGTTGTTTCCTCATGTGCGTTTAGCTATTTTTTCACATGAGAAGTTATGAAAAGTCAATTTAATTCCCTCTTTTAGCATTTTTTAGATATTTTATGAGATATTTTGTGCCTTGGGCTTTGCAAAGCCTTAAGGACAAGTTTAGATATTTATTTTGAACCAATGGCTAGCTAGTTGCCTTGGTCGGTTTTCCTCCTCCTTGGCTTATATATTCCAAGAGGATTCATTGTAATAGAAGGTTGGAACTTGATGATCGAAGCAATATATGGTCATATAAGCTTTGGAAGAAATACTTGTCTCATGCTTTTGGATTGCCTCTTGGATGTTCTTGGATGATGAAAGAGGATTGTTGTTGGATTCCATGACTTGGTAGAATGGTATAGTGTCTCTTTCTTTGTTTTTTCTTCTAGTTTTCATTCATGAATACATGTTTCTTGCTTGCTATAGATCAGTAGAGAAAAAATTTGAGACATGCCCTTGGAGGCACCTCAAATTTCCTGTTTCTTCATAGCTTTCATGTTTTCCTCTTCCTTAGTCACATTAAAGAATTCTTAACTGCTCTTTAATAACTTATGGATATTGTTGCTTATTTTCATTCATGGTTTTATACATGCTAAGTATGATTTACGGTATGCCCTGCTTACCTATGGCTAGTTATAGCTCCATCCATGAAATTTCTCTTTGACTGATTAGATTATCATTTTGTTGAACCAAGGAGGCCTAGTTCTGATCTAGCCCTTTGTCTAAGACTATGCAAATCTTGTTTTCAAAGTGCCCAATAACTTGAAGTACTGTGTTTAGGCCTTCCGGCATAGTAAGTTAAGTTGTTTGTTTCTCTTAGTTGTTTTCCCCAAATTCTGATAGCCATTTCCCAAAGTTAGAGGGTGATATATCTCTATGCATGGCTTGAATGTTTATTTCTATGTATTGATTAGCTTATAGTTACATTTTTCATGATTAATGGTTTTCCCTACCATGTTTATGTCAGCTATTAAACTAGTTATGCTTGAAATCCTTTGTTGTTCCCAAACTTGATGTCCATTTTGTTCCATTTTGCCCAAAGATCCTTTCTACCTCGAATCAAATCATTTCTTCAATGTAAATTTCTCAGATCACCATCTAATAGCTTTCGACCTTTTTAATTCATAGCTCATTGATCTGACATCTTTTTAACTATCTTATATCTTTGATCGCTTTATCCATCACAACTAAAAACCAAAACCAAAAACCTACTTCATAACTAGCTCAAATGAGAACACAATAAGCAAACACACGTATATCCCTTATCCCCACATATATAGAGAGAGCCCCCCTTCGAGTCCAGGAAGGCTAGGTCCTCGTGCTCCAAAGACCGGTTTGATGTTACACTCGTCATTTAGCTCGCTGGGTCTCCACCCAAATCATACGACACCCTAACAACTCTAACATCAAATATGCTTCAATATCTTCAAATCCGTAGTTAGTCGATCAAGATAAATGCCGCACAAATCCATATCTATGCATAAAAATACATTAAGCAGTGAAAATAAGGTTTTTCTCCATGCATCCAATAGACAAGACAATAGCAATATTTTTTGAAAGAATTTTTATATTAAGGGCACCCGAGAGGAAAACAAGAAAGGTGTTTCCAATTCTCCTCAATGGGATGGGTTCTTGAAAGTCTTCAGTGCTTCAGATCTAGCATTTCTCTCTCTTGCTGGTGTAGGAAACCCAGATAAACATAGAACTCAAAGGGAGGTCACAAAGTAAAAAGTAGAGAATGTGACAATGATAATGGCTCAAAGTCAGAACAAAAGCATAGATCTAGAGTGATCTAATGAGCAACAAAAGGTGACAAATGAATGAGAAAACCCTTCTATTTATAACAAAATATTGGGTCATTCTAGATCTTGGTGTATGATTAAAATAATATTAACCAAATGTAGATCCACCTTTTATCGAATATTTTATTATATTTGTTGGAGGGAAAAGGTATTTGACTTGGGTCAAATCCCTTTATTTGTAAACAATAAATAAATAAATGATTTATTTATTATTTTAAGGAAGTGGTTGAATGATAATTAAATAAATAATAATTTATTTAATTATTTATAAATGATTTAGTCATATTTAACAAGGAATATTATTTAAATAAGATTTAAATAATTATTCTTAGAAAATAATAAGATAAATAAGGATTTATCTAATTAATTTCCTTGTTTTGGGTTAAATATAACTTGGAATAATAATTAAATTATTGTTTAATTGATTATTCCATGAGGAAAATCAAACAAATAAAGATTTGTTTAATATTTCCTTTTGGGGTTTCCTATTTGGACCATAAACAACTTAATAAATGTGTTTTATTAAGTTATTTTACATAGCGAAAGAAATTTTACTTAGGGTAAAATTGGTCTTACATGGTGTACTTGAGTCCATCTAATGATAATAGGTTAGATGACCAAAAAATGGTGTAACAGATTGCCCCCCAGCATGCGAGTGTTAGGAGCAAATTGTATGACCGAAGTACGTTGTAAGAACTCAATCACCAGACATCAAAAGGGAAGTTAGAGAGAGAAATGTAAGGTAGCCTAATGTGCTGAAGAACCAGACCCTGAGGAGATGAGACTTACAGGTGCAACAAGTCTCTTTTTATGAGAGGGTACCTGTGCTAGAGGCGGCGGGGGAGGCATACCTATGCCCGCCGAGACAAAGTACAAAAGAATAGTGCATCCAGTAAACAAGGAACCAAACTGTAAAGTACATGCTGGCATAAAAAAAAGCCAGATAAAAGATATAATGAGGAATCCCACATACATGATGTGCCTGGGATAACAGCCAGGACTTATACAATAATATCTGAGTACATGAGATACAAATACAACCCAAATGCCCCTATACATGGGAAAGGGCTTGCAAAATCTGATTGATACATGCAAATCAAAGAGGTGTTGCAAGCGGTTAAGGCTGACATCATCAAATATATGGAGCTTCATCGAAGGCTACAATGAAGAGGTCATCCGGGCATGTGGGGGGCTACCTGCAGGGCCACCCCCTCATGAGGGTTGATACATCTCACACACACCCAGGAATCACCAATATCTGTTGCTTCATCACTGGACCATCAATTATATGGATCTCGATCATGCTGAAAGGAGATGAAGGTGAGAAACAACCAAGTCAAAGGGCGATAAGTAGTCCCTTTTCCTTATCCAGGGCATCGAACAAGAGTGGAAGCTGGAACCAAGGTACACTGCCCTCTAGACCTGTCTTCTGGAATGAATGAGTTGATGTTGACAAAAGGAGGTCAGCCATAGGTGAGGCAATAAGGAATCCTCAACTAAGGCATGAGAGAAAATAGTAGAGCAACTGATAGACTGACACTAATGATGATAATGAAGTAAGGGATACTGAGTAGCGAATGGACGAATTCCCTTGTTAAATTATAAAGGGCATGGATGACCTGGCAGCGACTGACCCAATATCATGAGGGATAGGGGACTATGGGACTGAAGGCCATAATGTGTGACACAAGAGAGGGACCAAGCAAGGAAGGATGGAGGAATATAGCGAGGTACAAAGGGACTCGGGATAGACTCCATGAATGCGATGATGACTCAACTCGGATGCTCTAAACAAGGGCGACTCGATGGTGCTGCCACACAGTAAAGGTCCAATTGGGGACCATGAAAACATGAGTACAAGATGGTAACTCATGATGAAAATCAACACGAACAAGGACAAGTATGGAGGCAAAGTGGTGCCTCAAGTACAAGTGTTGTAAGTGAGGAAATCCGATTTTGAGGAGAGGTGAAGAGACCCTTCTTGGGTAAAATGTGTCCTAGTGAAGTATCAAGGTACTAAAAACTAACAGGTACCCAGAGCTCATGAACAGGCCAGGTCACACTTTTTGGGGTCTGTTCTGCGACCTGGGTAGCAGGTACTGGGCAGAAAACTACGACCTGTCCGAGGAAATGACCTGAAAAGTGCAACCTATCAGAGAAAGGGAGTTTCAATGTTGTTTTTGGCTGAGATCTAGGATTTTTATGGTTGAGGGACATAGGTTCCCCCAAGCATGTTGTGGTCATGCCAAAATGTATTTAGAAAAAGGGGAATCTAAACACATTTTAATGATATGGTGCGCCATTTGTTTTCGTTATGGTTATGCAGTTTGAGAAAGGAAATGGAGGATTACCAATCTCTTTTAGTACTGCATATATGAATCAAATGGACTTTAAGTTTCTGGGTTGGCATACCTGGTGCCACTATCCCAAATAGAGGATTTGGAGATAATGAACTGATGCTCTCTTAGAAAACCTATAGGTTGGTCAACAACAATGTCTAAAAGACTGGGTTGCTGATGTAAGATGAAGGAACGATAAGGGGTATCATCCCTAGAGTGATCTGAAGTGATATGGGACTCTAGAGGTTCTTCTAAATGTGGAAGAATAATGGTACTAAAGTCGGCATGACCAGATACACTAGGAGAGTTGTGGAGAATTGCTTCTCTTGGTCTCTCAAATGTGGGTGCCCCCTTACCCAAACATTGGGTTTCAATGTAATGGCCACAAGGTGTATGTGGTGTGAACACATGGGTTCGATGTAAGGGGGAATAGATAAATTCGGGGGTGGTGATTTCTTCCATAATGTCATCATCGTGATAGAATATGGGGTGACTGGTGGAAGAAATACCACCTGACGCGACGAAGCTACCTGACTCATCATCACGAGAAGAGAGGGTAACATGCGCATCGTCACAAGGGGTGACAGAAGAGCAAGTAGATAAAGGATCTACCGATTTTGAGCCTAGGGTGATCGCTAAAGGGAGGTCAAGCGCAACATTAGGGGAAGTCTCCAAGGGGACTTCCACCAAGGGTCTCATGGATGATGATAGGTAGAAAATGGTGGCAACAAGCTCCGTCATCTCGACATCGGGAGAGGGAATGTCAATGGGAGCAGGTAAATCCTCAAGCTGACCTGAAGCATACTGCGCAAGTAGGGGAGAGGCGGATTGATTTTGTTCAATCTCGTACTCTCGAATTACCTCTAAAGAGGCGCAGTAATGCGTCAGGTGGGGACAATGGTGGGAATAATGGCCATGGACACCACACAGAGCACAGGGTTTGTTGGTGCGAATAGTCTTTGGGTTCTTGGCTGCGGTCAAGGAAGAAATAGAGGTTTCAGGGACCGTAGACTCAAGGAACGCGACTTTAACCATGTGTTTAATATGGGGCAACTCGGGACAAGTATGGGTGGCATGACCGATGACATAACATAAGGCGCAAGGCTTTGCGGGCAGAGTAGGGGCAGTGTCATTCGAGGTGGCCTTGTCTTTGGATGCCCCATTGTGAGCTTTACCTTTCTTTCCTGGAGTTGTCACAATAGGAGAAGGGTCCTATTGAGGTGCGGGTGGCACTGTAGCAACGAAAGAAGCTAGGGGACCCAGTTGAACTGGTGTCAAAGCAAGGTAAGGTTTGGGGTGACCAGGCGGGGTAGCGGTTGGAGGATCAAGGTACCAGACGGGTATACCCAGGGTCAGGTTAGGGAGAGAAAGGTTTGCCATGATGGGAATCGAATAGACTCCGGGAGGGGGAACAAGGAAAGGTATCTAACCAGTAGGTTAATGGCCAAGAGGGATGGCTCCAAGATGTTTGAGACCTATTGGAACCGACCCAAGAGGATAGAGGGGCTCGTGGGTACCAGTTTTAGGAGAAGGGCCAGAAGGAAGAGGTCCGACTGGCTGAGGTGAAGGGCTAGGAGCAGGTTGCGACAGGCAAGGTTGAGGTTGAGGTTGCTGACTAGCCGAAGCGGGTCGTTTAAGGTCAGCTCGAGATGATTGCATCATGCAAACATTCGCTAAGCTGGGATCAGAGACAGCAGGAGGAGGAATACCAGGGAAAGTTCCAAGCAAGGAGGAGTCTTTGTAGACACCGGGGGAGACATTGGTCAAAGAATCGATGGTTTGCTTATTGGCTACAGAAGAGATGGTTGACTTAGGGGAGGTCTGAGATTTTGGCTCATGATATGTCAACTGGTCAATGGTGACTATCTTTCCATTATGAGGGAAAAATATCTTGCGGTGGACCGTAGATGGGATAGCAGACATGGCATAGGTGTAGCTATGCTCCAAAAGAATGTTATAATCAAGAGGGGTGTCGATGACTTCAAAGTCAATGCAAATAGTCTTGCCCGCAAGAGTGATAGGACAATTACGAAATAGGCCAATGGGCTGGGAGGCATGGCCGTCCCATGCACGAAGGGTGATTGTGGAAGGGGCCAGCTCGGGATATCCAATTTGTTTCCAAACCGAAGCAGACATCACACAGGTGGATGCCCCCTCATCAATAATACACCGAGAAACGTGAGCATTCTGGATTTTGACTGGGATTTGGAAAGCTACGGAAGCGGGAAGGGGAGGATGTTCTGATTGACGGGCGTCGAAAACAATCAACTGGTCATCAGCAGGATCTACAGCGCCCATGGCGGATAGTAGAGCCTTCTTTTGAGAAGGAAATGACTGGAGGAGTTCCAGTGTTGAAATGGCAACAGGAGATTGCGACAAATCATCTACTATGCTATACGAATGAGTCGCTCGACCAGAAGCAACATTTCGGCATAATGGGCCCTTAGGAATCTTGGTATGAACCTCAAATTTGGGCCGAGGTATATGCAAGGGACCATTAGATGTCGAAAGAGGCTCTGTAGAACCTGAAGAAGGTGACTCGAGGATAGACGGAGCGGGAGGCTTGGGGTACTGACGAGACCGAGTTTGAAGGTTAAGGTCAACAGGTAAAGGTTGATCAGAGTTCATCATGAGAATCTGGTAATCGAAGGAACTAGAAGGGGAAGGTTGAGTGGCCGCCTGTCCGTCAGGTGGTTGGGTAGCCACAAATCCCTATTGTGCATCCACCTGCTCTTGAGGGGGTGGTGACTGCTGTTACGGGGGTTGCGAAAGCAAGGGAGGCGGAGGTGCTGATGTTGGAGGTGCTGGAGCACCAAGCTGTGGATACGGATAATAAGGGGGTTGGGTAACGGTGTGGTAAGTAGGAGGTTGGGCCAAAAGAGGGGGCATGCCGTATCCTAGAGATGTGCTACCAGGAGGGGAAAAAGTGCGGGAGGTGCTGCCTCCACCCCAGGAAAACCATAACCCATGGGAGGTTGGGCGCATGTATGAGAGATAGCTCCAACGATACCGTCAGCGGCATGAGGTGCCCCTGGTGCATTGGCATCACCGGGTCTAGGGAGATCAGGTAGAACAGTATAAACATAACCCGTCTGAGCGTAGATTAGGTCATATTTTAATTCCATTTGGAGGGCAGCTTCTTCAGTTTGAGGAAAATGCGATGCAACATCTTTCCCGATAGGGGGCAAGAGAGATCTAAGGAACCAATCCATGTAGACACGGTCTTCGAAGGTAGGAGATTGACATAGGCTCTTTCTTCTCCGCCATTCTTGGACATGATCGGATAGGCAGGTCGCAGATGATTGATGGAAAGAAGTCAAAAGTTCGATACCAGTGTCATAACGAAGGGGAAGCTGGAAGTAAGATAAAAAAATCTCGGGCAAGAGTTTCAAAGGTGGTATGAGAAGAAGTGGGCTGATCAAAATACCACTTAGAGGCTTCGCCTGTAAGCATGCATTGGAACAATCTAAGGCGGATGGAATCATCAGCAATTGAATGGGATGAACACCACATGTGGAAAGATCAAATATGGTTGGAGGGATCCTCTCCAGCAAGGCCTTCGAACTTGGGAATGTCGGAGGGGAGCTTGGTTTGCATAGCAGGCCAACCAACATCATGGCGGATAGGATCATTGATCAACTAATTGAAATCGGGGAGACTGAGGCCTACCATGAAGGGGAGGAAGGGTGCAGTCGAGGTAGTTCCCATGGCAGTTCTGCTAGTAACATTCCCAGCATTACGGCCGGGGATGCCGCTAGCGTTACGCCCTAGACCAGACATGGTGAAGGTAACAGGGGGAGAACTAGAAGTAGGGGGAGAACCCAAAGAATCAGAAGAGGAGTCAGAGTGCGGACTCGGAGGGGGACTAACTCGACAATGGCGGGAAGGAGTAGGTAAACCAACTGGAAACTGAGGGTGAAGGCCAAGAAGTCTCCGGGATATATGCCTTGGGGATGCAAAGATGATGTCACAAAGGGAAGAAGAAGGACCAACAAGGGCAGGGAGGTGCAGAATCAAGTGATCACAATGTTGAAACAAGGGCAGAGAGGTGCAGTGTCAATTGATTTTAAAGTCTTTGCCTGACGGTGTTAACCAGGCTCTTCTTCACTTACGGTCAGTGTGTGGCATGTGTTAATTTTAATTTTTAAACCCAGAAATTTTGAGAATAAAAGAAAATTTCTACTGCGTAACTGAAAAGAAATCTGCAAAGAATAGTATATAATGCTGAAATAATAGAAAATTAACAGCTACCAATGCATCGATCTAACCCAAGAAGGTGGGTCTCCCAAAAATAGTCTAAAAGAGGAAAAATATCTAATCAAAATAGACTAAAAAGGACCAATATATCTAAGGTCGGGAGGGACAGGGATCTAAAGGAGAAATCTACTGGAAAGAGGTGCATAAAACAACAAAGAGGCAGAGGCAAGGTTGCCGCAAAAAGGAGGAAATCAGCTAAAGGTAGAAGGGACAAGAAGGTGATCACCGGAGACCCAAAATTTGTAAAGCCCGCATGCTCTTAAAGCTTGAAAAGTAGGTTGATGAATTATCGCTGCTTCATCTACCTCTTCGTGCTCCCGTTCTCGCCAAATGAGCATTGTAGATATCCTACAATCAATAAAATGAAGCATTAGAATCATTTTGAAGCAAAAAAATTGGGTAATTTAGGAAGAAAATATGTTTTTGATTTGTTACAGTGCCTATGCACTTTACGCTCAGGGACAGTGCGTAGATACACACGGGCCCTGTGTTAAAAGTGCGGGGCCCCGACATTTTTCTTTGTAGAAAAATGTCGGGGTCCACAGGTACCTAATGTCTTAGGTGCGGACCCCCGAGGGCAATTTTTTCAACATATTTTCCTCTCAAAAATGAAATTTTGACCCTAAATTAAAAAAATTGAACGGATGAAAAGCAAGATAAGGAGGTTATGGATTACCTGAAACAGACGATTTTCGATTTCGACAGTCGGTTTGCCCAGAATCTTCTCCGAAGCGTTTTTTTCCCAGAGCTCTAAAAACTTCACTCCAAACTCAAACGGTAAAAATGAACTTGAAAAACTCCCTTTTATAAGTTTTTTCGAATAGATGAATTTTAAATTTGTTTATTTTTCACTTTAAAAAGTCAGTTTTTCAAACTATTTTTTATTATTGAAATAGGTATGTTTAATTTTTCAAGTTTCTGTGCAAAATAACAGATTTTTCAGGAAAAATGGTCATTTTTGACGAAGAGTAAACTTTTATCACTTTTTCGGGCTCTTTAAATTTTACGAAAAAGCGAAACCATGGAGTCCTCTTTTAAGCCCTTTTTCAGACTCTCTAAAAATGAAAAAATTGTCGAGTACTTGACTATTCGAACTCGTTAAAGTAAATGAACAGTCGTCCCCTCAGTATAAGTTTGCCCCCTTTTTCGAATTGAAATGGACTATTTACGAAAAAGGTATACGTTGACTAAACATGGTTAATAGAGTTCTCTCTTTCATTATTTTATCCTTTTTCGGGCCTGAGAGACTAAATTTACGAAAAAGTACACCCATGGAGTTTTCTTAAGTTTTTTCTTCTGACTCCCTAAAAATGAAAAACACCGAGTTTCTCCTATACTGGACTCGTTAAAATTTAACAGTAAAGGACCTGTTCAATTTTAAACAAGAACGAACCACTCCTTCTTAGGGTTCGAATCTTAAACTAAGTTGGACTCATTCGAAGGATGAGCTTATAAACAAGCAAATGTTATCCTCCTCAAGCTTGTCAAAAATAAAGAGGTACTTGCCAGAAATGGTGGGGGAAAAGAGAGAAAAATAGATTCATTTGTTACACTTTGATTTGTAAAAGCATTATACCACTCTTGAACACGACACTTTTTGTCACACTTCCACCTGGGTTGGGAAATCCTTTGCCTATCAGTTAATCAAACCACATTGAAAGTCTTCAGCCTGTTTCTGGGTATTAGTTTAGGGCAACTATCACCAAACCATCTGCAGTGTCGTTATGTGTTCAAGAGGATAGTCAAAACAAACCATTCATCTGCAACACTTGTCTCCATTCGCGTTGACCATCCCTGAGTCAGTCCTTGCAAAAATTTCTTCAAAAATTGATCTATGGTTTCGTGTCGTGAGCTTGCTTACGACGGATCACTTTCTATCAACGACAGCTCATCATCTAGGAAGTTGATCTAGAATCCGTCAGTACCTTGAAATCTGCATGCCTTAATGGCAGGTTTCTCGCCTTCGATGATAGGTTGCATCATTGACCTTCGATCGAATGATTCCGTGAAATGTTCGACTTCAGATCACTTATTCACATTTCGTGGATTATATTGAGTACTTTGAGAGCCATTGTCATTATTGGTGGTTTCTCTCACACTTGTTAATAATTCACATCATTGACTGGTAATAAAGTGGTTTCTACCATGTTCGACTTCAACACATTTAATCGCATGGTTAGAATCGTACTAGTTCGAGAAGCAGAAATCAAGACCCTGGATCTAGTTTCCAACATCCAGGCTGCAAGGAGTTTTATTTTTCATTATGCAGTGGACTATTCATTACAGATGGCTGCGACCATGCTGTGTCTACACTATTGATGTAATATTAAAATCATTTCTATATCAAAACAAGTTTAGTTAGTTTTTGATCTGATTATGGGAATGCCTACCTCAGCGATGATGTATATACATATATGTGTTGCGTTGAATGTTTTTATAGGGTTCTGACTGGGGTGTCCATAGGCTGATCCTTGAAATGATAAAGCACATCACTCTTCGAATATTCTCAGACTTCGCACTTTAGGGGGAAATTTGTTACACTGAAATTTGTTAAGCATGAATCTTTTGTCGGAAAAGACCACTTTAGCTATGCATAACTTATAACCCTAACATCAAATATGGTTGCCAATATCTTCAGATCTGTAGTTAGTTGATCAAGACAAATGCTGCAAAAATACAGATCTATGCATAAAAATATATTAAGCAGTAAAAATAAGGTTTTGCTCCATACATCCAATAGACAAGACAAGAACAATATTTTTGAAAGAATTTTATATTAAGGGCACCTGGGAGGAAAACAAGAAAGGTGTTTCCAATTCTCCTCAATGGGATGGGTTCTTGAAAGTCCTCAGCACTTCAGATCTAGCATTTCTCTCTCTTGTTGGTGTAGAAAACCCAGACAAACATAGAACTCAAAGGGAGCTCACAAAGTAAAAAGTAGAGAATGTGACAATGATAATGGCTCAAAGTCAGACCAAGAGCATAGATCCAGAGTGATCTAATGAGCAAAAAAATGTGACAAATGAATAAGAAAACCCTTCTATTTATAACAAAATATTGGTTCATTCTAGCTCTTGGTGTATGATTAAAATAATATTAACCAAATCTAGATCCACCTTCTATGGAATATTTTATTATATTTGTTGGAGGGAAAAGGTATTTGACTTGGGTCAAATCTTTTTTTTTGTAAATAATAAATAAATAAATGATTTATTTATTATTTTAAGGAAGTGGTTGAATGATAATTAAATAAATAATAATTTATTTAATTATTTATAAATGATTTAGTCATATTTAACAAGGAATATTATTTAAACAAGATTTAAATAATTATTCCTAGAAAATAATAAGATAAATAAGGATTTATCTAATTAATTTCCTTGTTTTGGGTTAAATATAACTTGGAATAATAATTAAATTATTGTTTAATTGATTATTCCATAAGGAAAATCAAACAAATAAAGATTTGTTTAATATTTCCTTTTGGGGTTTCCTATTTGGACCATAAACAACTTAATAAATGTGTTTTATTAAGTTATTTTACATAGTGAAAGCAATTTTACTTAGGGTAAAATTGGTCTTACATGGTGTACTTGGGTCCATCTAATGATAATAGGTTAGATAACCAAAAATGGCGTCACAAAATTTGTCACCATGACATTTTAGTACTCCCTTGGAAGTCTATAATATCCAAGTTCCCAAAGTCAAGCCTTGAAACTAAGAGAAAAGCTCATAAAAGCCTTAAAACTCTAGTTCCGTGCTTTCTCTTAGTATTGCCTGTGGTCCCACACTTTTTGGCTATAAATCATGCGTAGCCAAACTCACTTTCTGTTTATAAGAGTGCGGACCCATGTAAAAGATTAAAAAAGGTGCAAGTAAAATCTAGAAGTTCAGTTAAAGTCATTTTTGGAAGCTTCTAGAAACATTCCTACGGTGGAAAGTCCGCTCCTTTCATGTTCATGTATCCCATCCAATAAGGAGCTAACCCCTTGATGTAAGGAGCTAATCCCTTTGAAGGAGGATTCTATCCCTTCTTGTATGGAGTTGCAACTTCCTCTCTTTCACTATAAAAAGAGGCATAGGCAGCCTCAAAGGGTTACAATTGATGAGTTGAAGTTTTTAGTATTATTGGAGTCGAAGTGCTGTTGAAACTCAGACCCTTTTAGCTGAGATTTTATGTGGGAAGGATTACATACCTATATGTATCTCGGTTGGAAGAGTTCAAGGCTTTTCAGAGTAAAGGAAACACCTATTCCAGACCCTAGGAAGACCTGTACAACATCAAGGCAGACACGGTTGTAAGGCTCTTCTATTCAAAGTTAATACAAGTAAATTTGTTTTCTCATTGTCACACTGATTAGTTTATTTTATGATTCTCGATCACCATAATAGATATGATTTATGAATATATGCTAAGGTGTGCTATTTGGATGTTTGCTTTGCTTGTGATTATAGATATTCGAAGGAAACTCTTTCGCGATGAAGGATTACTATTACGAACAAGCATTAGATCAAAGGTAGGATCGTTAAGCCTTTATAGCATTTAATTATGAATTGAAATATATCTAGAGAAAGATAGATTTAGTTTTCTTTTTTTGCTAGCTGTCCATAGGACACGTGGGAGGTCTGTTTTGTCTGCAAGAACGACTTATCTGTCCAACAAGTATTGGTGTGATCTTCATGAGGTCGTTTTCTAGCATTCAACTAGGAAACCAAAGGAGGATTCATCCTACCACTCTTGTTCTTCGATCCGGCCTT
This sequence comes from Pinus albicaulis, assembly GCA_034641835.2. NCBI lineage: Eukaryota > Viridiplantae > Streptophyta > Pinopsida > Pinales > Pinaceae > Pinus > Pinus albicaulis. The sequence goes on from CM076575.1 coordinate 958,891,287, forward strand.
GAGGAGAAGCAAATATACATCAGCATTTAGGCCATTGGGTTTTAACCTTTTTTGTACATTCCTTCAAGGATTGCACATTTTAGTCCTGTATATCTATTGGAGGAAGAAAGCTTCCAGTATTTCATCTGGAAATCTTGTGAGGGATCACCTCCTCACATTGGATCTATGGTTTCCATCACTCCAGAGCTGATTTGACACATCTAGCAATAGGCTAATGAGCCTCCCTCTCTAAAAACATAGTTTTCTAAAGTTGTTGTTCATATAGCATCTATTTTTAGTGGAGGATATTGGAGGAGCTAGATCTTGAGCTTTTAGCCCAAGGATCTAGTGAAGGGATCAACACTTCTTTCATAGATCTGATTATACATAATTGCAGCCATCATATCATCACATATAGCTTGAGATCTACATTACTAGTAGCATATATGTGAAGCCCTAAGAGGGTGGTTTTCTTAGACTTTAATATTTGAGAAATCCCTTATGAGTTATCTTGGGAATCCATCATAGAGCCCAGATCTATAATTTCAGCATCATCAAAGCTCCCATTCTGGCTAGATCTAAATTTCTACCTTTCAGGCAGTTGCAGTCCCTACAGTTGCAACAAGGATGACATAGTTTACCTTCCATCAGAGCAGCATTTATGCAGTCCCTCTTGGGATATCATTGCAGAGTCATTCTAGGCCACCCTTGTGGCTTGTGTGTCTCATATTTTGAGCACTATTGTACTTGATTTTTCACCTCCAAAATAATAAAATGTCTCAGCTATTTTTGTGCATTCTGATGTGTTTATAGATTTATTGTTTACTTTTCTTCGCGCTCTTATATTGTGTTCAAATTTACCGTATTCTCCATTTTTAAATATTACACCC
>CM076575.1:962233331-962324235 GCA_034641835.2 Pinus albicaulis
AAGAAGGCATGAGGAATTCAAGACTCATCAAGCATGGCACATGTCATTTCTTGGATTCTTTTGTTCATTCTTTCTACCACTCCATTTTGTTGAGTCGTTTTAGCTATAGAAAAATTCCGTTTAATGCCATGTTATTCACAAAATTTGAATAATTCAGCTAATATAAACTATCCTCCTCTATCATATCTAAGACATTTTATTTTCAAATCTAAATCATTTTATAGTAGAGCTTTGAAAATTTTTAATTTATCAAATGCTTCATCTTTATGTTTCAATAAGCCAATCCAACAAATTCTTGTAAAATCATCAAGGGATAATATGAAGTATTGTTCACCCCAAGGAGAATTCTTTCTCATAGGAACACACAAATCAGTATGCAGAAGTTCAAGTGGCTTACTTGAAGTACCTTATTTAGCGTTAAACTGAACTTTGGTTTGTATACTAAATTGACATGATTTGCATATGCTATTTTCTGGTAGAGAGATGTTAGGAAAGTCATGTACTGCTCACATTCTACTTGACTTGTGTAAATGGGTGAAGATTAGATGTCCCAATATTTTGTGCCAAAGCTAGGTTTCTTCTTATTTTCTCAAGTAAAAATTCTCTTGGCTAACTTCCAAGACATGGACATTAGCTAAAATTCGTGTTCTCTTTATTATGATCTTACCTGTATCAAGATTTTACACTACACAATTCTTTGTTCTGAAAACAACCTCATGCCCTTGGTAACAAATTTGACTAACACTCAACAAGTTATGTCTTAATCTAGAAACAAATAAAAAATTTATATCTTTAACCTTATTCTTTAGGAAAAGAAACCCTTTCCCTTTGATAGCATTAGGTGAGTTATTTCCAAAGGTTATAGTAGTTTATTTATTTAAAGGACATAAGATTTTCTTTGTCACATGTTATGTGATTTGAGCATCCACTGTCAACGTACCACATATTTTCTTGGTCTCTTGTATACAAAGATAAACCACAATTTTCAGATTCTATGGTTTTATTTTTCCATACCATGGATGTAGTTTCACTTTGTTCATGTTGTGGGATTGGTTCGATTTTAATTCTACATTCAGCTTCTTTACGCCCAAATTTATTACAAAAGGAACATTTTGTTTCATCTTGGAGAGGTGAGAAAGAATTGTAGGATTATTTATTTTACCCAATCTCATTATTATTTTTATTTCTTCTCTAGTCTTAATAGTTTTATAATAAACGCATTGAATAACCTTATGACCAAAATTATGACAAGTGAAGCATTGACCATTGACATAGAAGTTCCTAAGAGTATATTACCTTTTCGAGTAGCTTCCCTTTTGATTTTATTAAGGATGTTTCACTTCAGGGACAGTTGAGCCCTCGTTCCTTTGCTGAGAGATGGAATTTTGATGATTATTTCCCTTTACTACATTGAGATAACTTTCTATACCTGTTTCATGGGATTTTGATGTTTATCCATTATATCAAAGACTTGTATTTATTAGAGGAGAGTGTTGTACTTTGATGACTTTTGATAAGGTCTCAGATCCTTTAGAAAATCTAAGATTTATATTATTTGTTTTCTCAATTTCCTTTATTAAACTTACTATTTCAAGTTCTAGCTTTTGATTGTGCCTCTCCTTTTTTACAATTTAATTCTTTAGGACTTCTTCAGCTAATTTAGGTTCTTCCACACGAATTTGAAGCTAAGTTATTTCTTCAATGAGATTATCATTTTCTTCTAGGGCATCCATAAAGATATCATGAGACTCATCAACACATCTCTCTTCAAATGCCATAAGTAATTGATATTCTTGATCAGATTCACATACTTCACCAGTTGAAAGACCATCACTATCTTCGTGTGTATAGAAATTTTTTTTTTTTTCAAAATTTCCTCTAACATTAATTTTTGAAGAATTCTTCCCTTTCTCATGATTTTATTTATAAGGGCATTTAGGAGCTTAATGACCGACTCTTCCACAAGAAAAACATTTGAAAGGAAGCTTACCTCAAAATTTGGCAGTTCCTACTTGGAGTTTCTTATGAATTTTTCTTCTTCTTCATCTGATACATAGCTTAATTCCTTGAGCTCCTACTTTTATTTTCCTTTATAAGTAGAATTGCATGTTTCCTCTCTGATATTTTATGGACCACCTTTTCTCATTTCATAGGTTGTTAATATCCCATGAAGTTTAAGATTCTTCAAATCCTTCATTTCTTCAATGGAAAAGACTTTTCAATCGAATTTTGGAGTTAGATATCTTAGGATTTTCTCAACACAAATCAAATATTTTACTTCATCACGAATATTTCTGATTGAGTTATTGATCTTGTCTACCCTAAGAAAGAAACTTGCAATACATTCATCATTATGCATTCTAAGATTTTTATATTCAATTCTAAATGTTTCAAGTTTGGCACTCTTTACCTTAGTGCCAACTTCATAAATTTGGATGATCTTTTCCCATATAGCCTTTGCGGTATTCAACTTCATGACCTTCAAAAATTTTGATTCTACCAACCTTCCCAAAAGAGCACTCACAAATTTTGCATTGGTCTCATATTTCTTATTTCCTGCTTCATCTATGGGAATTCATGAGGGATATTGATAGCCTCCTTCAAAGATTTCTCAAGCATATATTACAAGTGACTTTAGATAAGCTCTCAGTCTAAATTTATAGAGAACCAAGTTCATTCCATTAAAACTGGGTGGAAATATAGATGATACTCCCTACTTATTTCTCATCTTGATGAATCTCCCTTCAAGTGATCAAGCTTCTTCTGAAGGACCTACTCTGATACCAATTGTTATGAAAAATAATAAGAGGGGGAAGGGGTGGGAGGGTGTGTGAATCAGTATTTTACACACTTTAGTTTTAATTTCTTATTCTTATTTTTATACGCGACTATTGTAAAGGAAACTAGCGTATGTGTGCGACTCTTACTACAAAAACCCACGTATATTCAGATAACTTATATCATCATTAATTTCATCACATGTGCAATATTAATCAGTGAATCATTATTGTGTTATTCATTAATCAAATTGTAATTATAAATAGTTAAGAATCAGATAGAACATCAACACACAAAACCATATGAACACCAGGATTTTTAGGTGGAAACCTAATGTGGGAGAATACCACTAGTGCTGTCATACTTTTCTTCCTCTTTTATTAATTAAAAAAAACTTCTTACAATCTTGTACTAGGGCAGACTCTAACCATCATTGAAACATGCCCAAGTGAAAACTCCATGTAATAAAAGTTAATAAAGGTAAAATAATACCATGGGAAAGGGACACTTATTCCAAATTGAATGATGGGAAAAATATCCTAGTGGGTATCACTTGCTGTGTTTTATGGCTAAGAGAAATTGGAAAAGGAAATGGCTAAGGCTTTGGAAAGGAAAAATATCATTTTTGGCATTTATTTATGAAAATAATGGAAATTAGGAGAAAAGGAAGGTGAAAAGTCAGAAGTTGTATGTGAGGAGGAAAATGAAGGAAAATAATTGAAAATTTAAGAAATGAGAGACCTCATCATTGAAAATACCACAATGCATCAGTTGGTAGCCTTTAGTCAGTTGAGTGTTAGAATTAGTCTCAAGAGGATAAAGCACCATGAGGAGAAAGAAAGCAAGCAAGGAAAGGAAAGGAAAAGCAAAGAAGGATAAGGAAATCAAAGGAAGGCAAGGATCAAGTAGCTTCAGTGAGAATACTTGCAGGTACTAGATTGAATGTATGATTTCCTAGATGGTTTGTACATGCATGGTATGTGAATTTTGGTATATGGTTCCTTTTTTGTCATTGGCATGATTTTTTCGGGTTTCAACACTGGATTTTAACCTAGACTTGAAATTTTCGGATCACCATAGTGTGATGGGATTGTTCTTGGTTTTGAGCTTTGGATTTCCAAATAGTTTAGGAATACGGGGTGAGGTTCTCTAAGGAAAATTGGTAAAGGTCTAAGAATCCCTTTACTATTAATGGAAGGATACATGTTAAAGCGTGAGTGTGGAGATAGGAAAATTCCTCAAGGATGGTGAAGGAATTTTAAGGAATCCAAGCTCATTTTGGTTTTGTGATATTGACGGTTTAGGTGTGATCAAGATATGGAGAGGGCGGCAGTGGTTTAACCTCTGGACTCCCTTGGTTGTGTTTGGATTGGTTTATCACAAGAGATCCCACATTCATGCTTGGAATATGGCACAGGGGTGATTGGTTGAACAGATATTTGGCTCAGCCAATCTATGGTTAGGTGGAACGTGGAAGTCCCAAACATGGTCGATATTTTCCTATGTTTAATAAAAGTTTAGTTTCTCTTACTATGGATAAGGAAATATAATATTTATTATGTGGTTTTAATGGTTTTTTTCTTATTATTATTTATCTGGTTATATGTTGGCTATAAGAATGGTTTCATGAAAGATCTTAGTCATGGATCTTTGAGTTTTTTCACTCATAACTGAATAAATGATGCATGCAAGACCTAATTAGTGTTATTACATATAATGTGAGGAGGCATTGACCCTTCTTGTTAAACCTCAGATTAGTCCCTCATGTTCAAAATTGCATTCATGACCTGTAGGCTTCATATCCACCAAGTGTTTGAAATAATTTCAGTCCCAGTTGGGGATGGCTAGGTAAATTACTAGTTTTAGTTTTTGGTTTATAAGAATTGTTTCTATGTTATTTACCTTCTCTAGAAGTTTCACTGAATTATGGGTAGATACTTGAGTCTTGGCTTTGAAAAAGGGGCACAAAATTTAGAGTCGATAGAATATAACTAAGCAAGAAATTCCATACTCGCATGGAGGTAGGCTTATGCATGGGAATCAGAACCCATAGTTTCATGGAGGCCTTGGAAAGGGAGCCACTCAGTCTTGGGAAAAAATTGAGTTTTCTCAGGGGTTGGACACTTGGAGAAGTTGGGTTACTAGTAGAGGCCCCGTGGCACCTAAGGGAAGTCAGTAAAGTCTTAAGTTTTCATTTCCATTTCCTTAAGGTTGCCTAGGAGGTTGAGTCTTATCATAATGAACCTCATCTCATGTTTACCTTGGGAAGGCCAGTTAAAGTGGGTAGATATGGACAGAGTGTGGTTAAAGGGTGGTATCAAAGCGTGGTTTCACTCTATTTGGGTAAGTATGATGTTCTCAATGTTATGGTTGTCATGCGTGGGATCATGGTATAGAGTTGGTATGGTCATGCATGATTTTGTTATGATTTTATGTCATTACATGGATATGGTTATGATTATGCATGTACATGCTAATGTGCACTGATCTTGCAGGTGAGATAAGAATCCCCTGAACATAATTAAGGTATGGATTTGATTTTGGTATATATTTGGTTTATTTTACCTGGTATACTTGTAGGAAGAAGAGAATTCAAGATGACAAGAAAAACGGTAGATTATAGTTCCCATGAAACTTCCTACAGATCATTTGGGTGTCAAGGAGAACAATATTCTCATGGTATAGTAGATACATTGAGGACCTTGAGGGAAGAGATAAAAAGTTTCAAAGAAAACAATGATAGTTTGGTTTAGGTATGGGAAATACTAGTAATATCTCAAGGGAATTAGTTAGAAGTTAATGTAGCGATTCTTCAGATCTTGTCAGAGTGGCAGAAACAAAGATAAATGAGAATCATTCAAGAGAAGGAAGAGAAAAAAAATGGATCCTATGGTATCAGATCTCGATATGGGTATAGATTGGGTAGATAGGATATAGTTAGAGGTGGAATATCATTGGTTACACCTAACAGGAGGACTGGTATGTATAGGCATCATTCTAGTTCCTCATCCAGGAAAGATCACCATAGTCATCACCATCATCAGCCTTATAGGAAGAGGGAGTTTTTACCTATGGAATTCAAGAATGTGAATCCTTCTACATTTGATGGAGAGACAAAGAATACATAAGATCTAGAGGCATGGTTGCTTGGAATGAAGAAATTCTTCATATTGCACAACTATTCAGAAAACATGAAAGTCGAGATAGGCACCTTTAGTCTTAAAGGGAAATCAAACATTTGATGGGTAGATGTGAAGAATGTCAAGGGAATTTAGGAATAAAACTTGATTTGGGATGAATTCAAGAGGATATTCAAGTAGAAGAACCTATAGGAGAGGTACTATGATGATAGATCTAAGGTGTTTTATGAGCTACAAATGGGTTCTATGATAGATTATGATTATACAAGAAAATTCTTGTAGTTGTTGAGGTAGGTTTCATATCTCAAGGAGGAGAAGGATAAGATTCATAGATTCATTAGTGGATTTCTAGTAGCATATAGAGATTAGATTGAGTTTGATGAGCCTATATCATTAGAATAATCCATCCGAAATTTGAATCATTTCTATGAGAAGTCAAAGCACAAAGATGAGCCTAAACGTGACTTGAAAGGAAATAAGAAAGTAAAATGGAATTTTCCATTGAAGCGGGTAAGGCCTCAAGATGTAGGTGAGAAACAAAATGTTTCTCCTTACAAGAAGTTAAATGCAGTTGATAAGGGTCATTTCTCGCAGATTGGAGAGTAGTAGACTAGAGGTGAAGGTAGAGCACCGTTGCATTGTTGGATATGTGGAAAATATCATCAAAAGAATGATTTTTCATGGTACCAAGGAGGTAGATCTTAGACCTATAATGCTTAGGAGGCACAAAAAATTGGGGATGTTGGTTATAGTATTCCTCGGATTTATGCGAATTCGGACAGCAAGTAGACATACCACCAGGAATCTATCATTGAGATGTACGGTAAGCTTTGTGATCAATTTATTTATATTTTGATTGATCTTAGATATAATTATAGTTATGTTAATCTTGGCTTGGTGGATAAATGTGCCTCAAGAAAAGAAGTGCATGTAGAGTCTTGGTTGGTGTAGTTGGCTACAAGTATGAAGAAGAGAGTTCATCATTGGGTAAGAGCTTGTGCATTTGAGTTGAATGGTATGCCTACATCAACACATTTGAATATATTTCCAAGGGGATCATATAGTATGATTTTGGGAATGGACTGGTTGTATCTTCACAGGACGAAATTAGATTGCTATGAAAATGCTATTGAGTGCCTAGATGATAATGGAGAAAAGAGAATCTTACAGGGAAAGAAGAAGCCTAGATCAATGAGGATGGTCACAACTATGTAGGTTAAGCGCAGTTGTAGAAAAGGGTGTGTGATGTTTCCAATTCATATTTCCAGTGATAAGGGTAAGGATGTTGAGGATGCATAAATATTCAAGAGGTACCCTGTATTGTAACAGTTCTAGGATGTATTTCCAGCAAATATTCCATTGTTTCCTCCATGCAGGGAAGTATACTTTTCTATTGAGTTGGTACTAGGGGTGTCACTAACATCAAAGGAACCTTACAGGATGAGCACTCCAATTTAGTAGAGTTGAATTTATAGTTGACAAAAATTCTTGATAGGGGATGCATTAGGTCAAGTGTATCACCTTGGGGTGCACTATTTTTGTTCATGAAGAAGGACAGTACTAATAGATTGTACATTGATTATATGCAGCTGAACAAGGTAACGATTAAGAACAAGTACCCATTTCCAAGGATTGATGACTTGTTCGATCAGTTGAAGGGAGCAATAGTTTTCTCAAATATTTATTTGAGATTGGGATAACGTCAAGTATCCATCAAAGAAGAGGACATCTACAAGACTTCCTTCACGACTAGGTATGTGCACTATGAGTTTGTTGTGGTTCCATTAGGTTTTACTAATGCTCCACCTAATTTTATGTGTCTGATGAATAGTGTGTTGCACCCTTATCTGGACAGGTTTTTTATTGTATTCATTGTTGACATATTGGTATATTCTAAGAATGAGGAAGAGCATGCTGAGCATTGAGAAGTAGTGTTGAGATTGCTAAAAGAGCGTCAATTGTATGCTAATCTTATCAAGTACAATTTATTTCAAGTAGAAATACACTACTTGGAACATGTTGTTTCCAAGAGTGGCATAGCAGTATATATGGAAAATATAAAGGCTATCATGGAGTGGGAAACTCCTAGAAATGTGGAGGAATTCAAATCATCCATAGGCTTAGTAGTTTACTACAAGAGGCTCATGAGGAACTTATCACACATTGCATATCCTATTACATCATTACAGAGGAAATGTAAGAAATTTAAATGGACTGAGGAGTGTGCATCCAATTTTGAGTAGTTGAAAAAGTTTTTGACCAATGATCCAGTGTTAAAGATTGCATATTTCGATAAATAATTCATAGTATGTACAGATGTTGCAAGAGAGGGATTAGAGGGACATATGATATTTTATGAGTCTAGTAAACTGAATGAACATGAGCATAATTATGTGACCCATCATCTTGAGTTGGCAGTTATTATTCATGCATTGGAGATGCGGAGACATTATCCTCGTGGCGGGAGGTATATGTTTATGATCAATCATAGTGGATTAATATATATGTTTGACTAGCCCGATTTGAATGCCGGGAAAAATAGATGGTTGGCTACCCTTAGTTAGTTTGAATTTGAGATCAGGTACATTAAGGGAAAGGAGAATATGGTTACATATGCTCTGAGCATGAAACTACAATTGATCCATGTTGCAATGGTAAGCTCATATGGGATAGATTTACACTATCGTATCTTCCATGAAGGACAACAGAATGATAGGTACAGGGAGCTTATGCACAAGATACAGTGGGGTACAAGTGATCAGGAAGTGGATTATCATCTTATGGAACATGGCTTGGTGAGTTTTAGGGACATGATCTATGTGTCAGATGAGAGTGAAATAAATAAGCTTATGTTGAGGGTGTTTCATGTAAAACCATATTTATGTCACCCAGGATATCAGAAGATGTTGACAACAGTAAATAAGTTCTACTACTGGCCGAATCAAAAGAAGGAAGTAGTAGAATTTGTGGCAATATGTTTAGACTAGAAGTAGGTCAAATCAAAGTGTAAGACTCTAGGTGGGTCGCTTCATCCTATTCTGATTCTAGAGTGGAAATGGGAAGTCATCTCGATGGATTTCATTACAGGTCTTCCAAGGACATCGATGCAGCATGATTCTATCATGCTTGTGGTAGACTGGTTGAGCAAGGTAGCTCACTTCATTTCAGTGAAGGCTACTTATTCAGCCAATGAAATAGAAAAAATATTCATCAGAGAGATCATGAAATTTCATGGTGTTCCGAAGAATATTGTGTTAGATAGGGATGTCAATTTCACTTCCAAGTTTTGGAAGGAGTTGTTTACAGGATTGTGAACTAATTTTTTCTTTAACACAAATTATTATGCACATAAAAATGGATAGACATAGAGGGTCAACAGGATACTAGAGGATATGTTGAGGATGTATATCAAGCATCCGTATAGGAGATGGGAGTACCTTCCATTGGTTGAGTTCACATACAACAACAATTATCAATATTCATTGAGGATGAGTATGTTTGAGACATTATATGGGCGGATTTGTAACACTCCCATTAGCTGGAGTGATCTAGTGAATAGGGCACTCATTGGACCCGAAATATTGGTAGAGATGGAGCAGTAAATGCAAGTTATAAATAATAATTTGATGGAAGCATAGGACGGGAAGAAAATTTATGCAGACCAACATAGGTAATTTAAGGATTTTTAGGTTGGGGAGCATGTTCATTTGCGCATCAAGCCCAAGAAGATCTCCTTAAGGATTGGGTAATGTGCCAAGTTGGGTATTACGAGTATTTTTAGATCCTTGAGAGGATTGGACCAGTGGCCTACAAATTTGCACTGCCTCGGACAATGAAAATCCATAATGTTTTTCATGTTTCATTTCTTAAAATATATGTAAAGTACGGTGATCATGTTATTGATTGGTTTGTATTGCAGGTGGAAAAATATGGTGAATTCCAGCCGAAACCCCAATGCATATTACTACAGAAACATCTTTTGCTCTAGAGTAGAGCACTTGAGTAGTTTAAATTGCAGTGGATCAATTGGGCCTGATGAAGCTACGTGGGAGATGGCTGATCAGATGTGGGATATGTATCCTTCATTGTTTTCCGGTGAAGGAAAATTATTTTTTATATTTCTACATATTTATGTATGGTTTCTATTGTAAAAACTGCAATTAGATAAGTTATAAATCTCTAATAAGCATTATTGTTTTCGTGTTCTCATGTTTGTCCTGATGTTTTTTCTTTTGAGCAGGATGTTATTGTAAATATTGTAATGGGTTTGGTTATAAATATCCATAGGAAATATGTTTTTCTTTTCAGTGGTTTTTCTAGGTATAGGTGTGGTTTAACATTGAGAACACTGTTCCCCTGAGGGGTAGGGGTCTGTGACAACCCATGTTAAAATTTCAAGTAATAAAAGTTAATAAAGGTAAAATAATGCCACAGGGAAGGGACACTTATTTCTAGATGAATGTTTGGAAAAATATCCTAGTGGGCATCACTTGTTGTGTTTCCTGGCTAATCGAAATTGGAAAATGAAATGGCTAAGGCTTTGGAAAGGAAAAATAGTATTTTTGGAATTTATTTATGAAAATAATGGAAATTAGGAGAAAAGGAAGGTCGAAGGTCACAAGTTGCATGTGAGGTGGTAAATGAAGGAAAATAATGGAAAATTGAATAAATTAGAGACCTCATCAATAAAAATACCTCAGAGCATTAGTTGGTAGCCTTTTGTTATTTTAGTGTTATAATTAGTCGCAAGAGGAGAAAACACCAAGAGGAGAAAGAAAGAAATCAAGGAAAGGAAAATAAATGAAAGGAAAGGAAAAGCAAAGAAGAAAAAGGAAAGAAAAGGAAGGAAAGGATCAAGTAGCTTCAGTGGGAATACTTGTAGGTAACAGATTGCATTTGTGATTTACTAGTTAGTTTTGACATGGATGGTATGTGCATGTTGGTATATGGTTATTTTACTGTCATTGGCATGGATTTTTCCAAGTTTAGACAATGGATTTTAGCCTAGCCTTTCCATTTATGGATAGCCATGGTGTGATGGGATTATTCTCGATATCTTTGGATTGTCGAATGGTTTCAGAATATAGGGTGAGGTGGTCTCAGGAAATTTCCCAAAGGCCTAGGAATCCCTTAATCAATAATGGAGGGATACACGATAAATGCTGAGGGTTGAGATAGGAAAATTCCTCAATGATGGTGAAGGAATTATGAGCCATCCAAGCTTAGTTTGGTTTTGTGATCTCAACACTAGTTTAGGTGTGATCATGGTATGGAGAGGGTGGAGATGGTTTAACCTCTGGATTCTCTTGGTTGTGTTTGAATTGGTTTCTCCCATGAGATCCCACACTCATGCTTGGAATATAGCACGATGATGATTGGCTAAAGAGATATTTGGCTCAACCAATCTATGGTTGGGTGGAACGTGGAATTCTCGAACCCGGTTAGTATTTTCCTATGTTTAATAAAAACAAAGCTTATCTTGCTTTGGATATGGAAATATATTGGTTATTATCTGGCTTTAATGGTTGTTATCTTATTTTTATCTATCTATTTATATTTTATTTATAAGCATGGTTTTATGACAGATCTTAGTCATGGATATTTTCATGTTTTCACTCACAACTAAATAAATAATGAATGCAAGACCTAATTCATGTGCTAAAAAATAATGTAAGAAGGCATTGACCCTTCTTGTTAAACTTTAGATAATTTTCCAGTCCCTCATGTTCAGAATTTCATTCATGACATGTAGGTTGCATATCCACCAAGTGTTTGACAGAATGTCAGTCCTAGTTGGGGATGGTCAGGTCCATTCCTAGTTTCATTTTTTTGTTTACAAGAAAGGTTTCTATGTTATTTTCCTTCTCTGGAAGTTTCGCTAAATTCTGGGCTGAGACCTAAGTCCTGACCCTAAAAACATGGCACATAATTTAGAGTCGCTAGCATATAAATGAGAAAACAATTCCATAGTCACATGGAGATAGGCTTATGTATGTGACTAGGAACCCATAGTGGCATGGAAGGCTTCGGAAGGGAGTGACTGGGGCTTTAGCTCAGGGAAAAATTGAGTTGTCTCAGGGGTTGGACACCTGAAGGGTTTGGGTTACTCCTCAAGGTCCTGTAGCACTTGAGGGAAGTAAGTAATGTCTTAATTTTTCAATTCCATTTCCTTAATGTCATGTAGGAGGTTGCATCTTATCATAGTTACCCTCAACTCAAGTTGGCCCCAGGCAGGCCAGTTAAAATGGGTAGATATGGGAGGAGGCATTACAAGCACACATGCTCCTACTTGTAGAAGGCTACAACCTTCTCTTGCTTTCCATATCCTACTGGAAGGGATCTAACCCCATTTATGACAACTTTTATCCTCACCTCTTTGTGGATCACTTTTCATCATTCCTCAAACTTGATCCACTTCCAACAATTCTGAAATCAATTACCCAAATATTAAACTAATAGAAACATCAAATGAATCATTGAATCTCAATCAAGTATTGCAACTAATGCAAATAGATAAAAATAAACCAAAACATATCATGCAAAGACAAACAATGTTACCCATCACATAAACCAATTTATTCCACTGCAAACCCTAATCAAGCATACATAATATTGTGTACGCCATTTTTCTTAATCATACCCATGTATGTACGTGCTTCTCCTTAAGATAACATGCATACAGATCTCAAAAACGCTGTTACCTGAATCTGAATCAATGTCACACTAAATCAATCACTGAATCATATACTAAACCCATCACATATCACTGGACCAAATATAGATCACCATACAATAGTGTCACCACAAGTCAAAATTTCATTCTACAATCATTTCAACCAAACCACTACTATTAAACAAATATTATCATGAGAGAGACATCATCCATAGAAAACAACAAATATAATAGAAATGATCAAACATCACTAGCAGTTCATAATTAAAAACCCTAGCAGGTGTACGTGACTCTTATAAAAAACTTTCATGTATGTATGTGTTTCTCATGTTTGAAATGTGCGTATAAATTCTAAAATTTCAGAGAATGTATATGCTACTCCCCTGAAGAATATCCCCATATGTACGTGACCTTTATGAAGAAAACTTGTGTATAGATATGTAATCACTGAATCACACCTTCACTGCAACCACAAAACATACTCTGCAACCCTCACTATCATGTGTTAGCCATAATCATCAAATATCAAGTGAGCATGTTCATTAGTCTCTACTATGCTTTCATATCTATCGGATCTAAAACTTCTTCATACTCCTTAGTGCATACTTCTTTCAGATCAAATCATTCATCAATAATGCATAACTTTCACACCTAACACTTTGATCTCCATATCCTTATATAGGTTAGGCATTACCTAATACATTAGGCCAATCCCTTAGTAATGCAATTGGTATTATTTTATGAGATCAAATATCCGTTGTCGTGCTTATTACTATGATCCAATACTACGGTAAAGTCCCCTGGTATTGAAGATACCATGGTGTGGAACTTTTTACGTGAATTTTCTTCACCATACCTGCGTATGTAGACAGATTTCATTCATAGGACCAGTGTATACTTTCTCACACTTTATCCTTTACCATTCTTCTATGTCTAAACTGATATTTCTTTGTCTATCTCACCCGTAGTATCTGCATAATCATCATGTTGACATCTTTATCATCATGTTGACACATTAGCCATAATTCCAAAAGGTGAATTTACAATATTCTAGCATAAGAATAATCTAGGAGTCCTCATATTTTATGAAGGTTCACAAATAAAATTGTTTGGGGCCTTCCGAGAGTGTCGAGTATTTGTGGCCTCAACAAAGCGATAAAAATTGTTGGTTTTGATTACCATTTCTAGGAAGTGATATACTCATAATAAATATGTACTCTTATGGGATTCTTATGTTTGGAACATCTGTCTAAATTATGATTATGCTTTCCACAATGCTCACAAAGATGAATATCAAAACACTAATTCTCCATGTGGCCAACTAAATGAAAATGTTGCCATTTAGGAATCAGATGTTGAACTAGAACATATGAGATGAATTTTCTTGGAGTTCAAAACCTTGGAACAAGAATGGTTTGGAATAATATAGAATGTGAAATATCACTTTCTTTTCATATCCAAGATCTAGTCTATGCTTATTCTTGATGATTTTTTCTCAATTTTAATAAGAGGCAAGGGAGGTGGTAGAAAAAAATATTTATGAAAAAATTAATTTTCACTTAAATGTGCTTCTAATGTGTGACCATTTATTTGATTACGTGATGGTCATTGATAGAAATCATTTTTTCAAAAAGAGACCTATTTTTAACAATGTCTAGTTCGAAATATATCAGTGCATTTAGGTATATATCAGTGCCTATTTCTTCTTAAAAGACAAAATCCTTAATTATTTCATAGAGATCTATATTCAGGCAAGAATTTTCTATAAATTTATGACAAATAACAAGTGAAATACTCAATTAAGGATACCTATAAATAATATCTTTCCTTTGTAGTTTCCAAAGGATTGTAAAGGGGCTGCTCATATATGTAGATTTCAAAATAATTTCGTGTGCATTTTCTAACAAATAACCTACAAGGAGAATTCAAGGTGCACATATTTGCAACATTTCCTTATGGTGAGGCTCATTGGTCTTAGTTTTAACTTGGAAGTGATATATTACTCTTCCAAAATTCCCAAATGATAAATTTGGATACATTGTTATATCGTATTAATGTATCAAATTTCCTTTCCCATGCTAAATTTGATACCTTCCATGTTATGCAGTGAAGGAAGTTAATTTTGTTATGTTGTGGACTTCATTAAGTACTATATAAACTACAAGGACCACCAAGAAAACTTCCATTCAAAACTTTTCATATTATTTTGGGTTGTAACACAATCACTCTACTGAAAAGATGTATGTTTGGTTCAATACTCATGAACATGGAAAGGCTTGTTAATGATTAAAATATGAAGACCGTGAGCTAAATGGAAACTTCGCATTTATTAATGAAACCAAAATGTGGGGTAAATCCAACATTTAGGTAGGTGTTTGCAGGGAAAATTGAAAGGATAGTTTAGAAATCTTGGGGAATATATTAATCCCTAATATGCAAATTGTAGAAGGCTTGGAGATAATTTTGTAAAAATATTCATATCTCTATTGATTTTATATAGTCTCTATAAAATTTTGGCGATTTCTAAGGTAAAATATTATTATACTATAAAATTTGGGCGAATCATATTCTAAAAATTTCGAAATTCACCAATATTATATTGAAAAAACATGGAAAATGATCCCACCTATGAATATTAGCCCTTAAAATTTTCCCCGGTTCTTTGAACGTTTGATCATAAGGGATTGAGAGATGTGAGAATATAGAATAAGTTATGTCTCTAATAATCCTCATCATAATTCTCCATTAATCCACAAGTTTGGAACATAGACACATCACAAGGATTCGCCGAGATATTGGGGAATTTCATGAAGGAAGCTTAGGCACCACTTTGATCAATCACATGAGAGAACATAAAAAAGAGAAGAACACAATGACATAATTATGAGTACAATCTAGGGTTTCTTCAATGTAAATAATGGCACATAGGAGAAAGGAAAAAATAATGCAAGAGGATATTAATCACTACCCATGACAATCACCCAACCTGCATAAGGAGGACAATCGAGGTTGAGCAAGGCCACAAACATGTGGCTCTCATATCACTATTAGAATACACCAAAATTGATATAATATTGAGATACATTTCATTAATATAATATACATATATTCCAAGAAGTCTCTTAAACTCTTTACGATTGTTCCTATTTACTTGTGGCTTTTCATATTCTTTCTCAAGTGAATAATACAAAACAATATAACTCTAAAAGGTAAGTTTCCAACACCTAATACCTTTCCTTTTTTCATAGAAAATCTTTTTAGGTTCAAAGATAGCCCACACCTTAGTTTTGAAAAAACTCAGTGTAAGTGTTTAAGATGGCCTTCATATTAATTATAATATATGGTCATATCATCAAGATTAACATGATTTTTTTCATAACAACGTTCCTAAGTCCAAGGCATAGTCAAAGACATGTGGGGTATCACATAGAATATGAATTTATATTGGGTACCACATGTAAATGAATTTTATATTGGACATGTGGCTGGAAAGTCAAATGGTAAAAAATTAATATGTTAACAGAATGTAAATATTTATTTGTTAATAAAAATAAACTATTTTATGTACTATTATTATTAGGAGATACATTAGAGGCTATCATGTGAGACATTACACTCTTAACGACTAGCAAAACAACTGGAATCAAATATGCCCAAGAAGGGGTAGGAACACTAGTAAAAAATGATAAAATTAATGACTAGGTGACTAAAAATGTTAGTCACTGCAATTATTTCAAGTGAATTACTACTAAATTTGAGCAATTTTAAGTGACCGAACTAAAAATGACTAACTTAAATGACTAATTTAGTCTTGGAATAAAATATACGACTAGATAATAAGTGACTAAACTAAAAGTGACTAACTTAAACGATTAATTTAGTCTAGGGATAAAATATATGACTAGATAATAAGTGACTAAAGTAAATGTGACTAACTTAAATGACTAATTTAGTCTAGCATTAAAATATATGAATAGATAATAAGTGACAAAATTAATAATGATTAATGTAAATTACTATTATAGTCCAAGAATAAAAATATGGCCAAATAACAAGTACAACAAGTATATGAATTAGTCATTTATGTCAGTAATTTTTAATTGTGTTACTCCATATATGGAAAATTGGAATTTTGGTACCGAAGTGTTACATTTCACTATAGGTGTCTCTGAATCCATTTGCAGTGTTAAAATTTAGGGACAAAGGGGTCTCTGAATTTACAGTGTTGAAATTATGAATACCCTTTTGTCTCTAAAGTTAACAGTGTAGATGGATTCATCTACAATTAACATAATTGCATGTATCATATATCAACTTTACACTAATGCATTCATTATAATTTTAGTAAAGATAATATTAATTAGATAGCCAAATTTATATTTATATTTATATTTAATATTTGGCCATAAAGTTTAATTTTTAGACTTCATTGATTTATGTTAAAAGTGTGAGTTGTTTTAAATCTAAGGTTAAATCTTCATATTTACATTTAATAACTAGATAAATATAAAATTTCTTATGTTAAACATGTGAGTTCATTTAAATCTAGTATTAAATCATCATATTTACATTTGATAAATACTAAATAGATAAACCTACAATATATATTTATAGATCTATTTAGTAAATAGGTATGAACATTTATTAATTTAGGTATGAAACTTAATTAAATTTTTAATGATGTATGAACCTTTGTTTTTTTTTTAAGTCAATATTATATTCATGTAGGAAAAAAGGAGTACATATAGACAGTTACAAAGCAGGTGGTCTCACATTGACTTGGTCTGTTAACAAAAATTTGCACTAGATGAAAAAAAATGTAAAAGAGGGACTAGGGACATTGTCCATAAAAGGTTGGGCCATAGACACCAAAACACATATAAAACATAAATAACACAAAATATAATACTAGTCATCCAACGTGGTGGATGCATGGTTGTCCGAGGTTGTTCCTAGATGCGGTGGAGGACATAGGTCACACTGACCGTGCCCTTCAAGGTGCGCCAACCAAGTCTCCAACTTGTCTTCTTTCTCAGTGAGTTGATTTTGGCCTTGCCAAACAACTACCGGTCTCTCCCAGACTTGGCACTGTAAATAGTGCATTATTCCAATGTTTCCATATGCTCTTCATGCTCCTCACAACAAAATCTCTCAGTTGTGTCCACTCTTTCCATTAGGTTGTTGATAAGTGCACGATTGTTCTCTAGGCAACAATGTTGGATAACCTACCCCTCATTTACCTCAAATAAATCAAACCCACAATTCCCCTTGCCACCATGGCCTCCTCCGCCCTGATGACTATGCTTTTGAACCCTCAAACCTCCACCTTTGTTATCCCCCCGCTTACCTCCTCCACTACCCCCATGCGCACCCACACTAATGAGTCGTGCACGCCTACATTATTTTCACCCTGGCGTGGAGCCCCACAGGGCCATGAATGATAGAGGACAGAGAACACCCAAACCAAACCACGGGATTCATAATTCACCAAGGTTGAGGAACCCTACCATGTGTAGAGTCGAGAGACCAGACCCCCCACTATAGAAAAAAAAACACCACCAACGAAGGAGCCAAATTTCATCTCCCACCACCGCAATGAAGCATAGAGACACCTCCCACTTCCAGATAAATACTTCTACCACCAACAAAACGAAATACCATCACCCACCAAACCAACACAGGAAATTGAACAACAAACGATGACAAAGTAGCCGACGCCTGAGTGTAACTTCCCCCAGGGTAGTCACCAGTCTCCAAATTCTCCACATAGAGACCACACACCAATACACCAAACGCCATCACACTCATGCTGGATGGCACTAAATTTGGACAAACAACTAGTTTTCTACCACCACCCTTGAGGTTTCCTGGACTGCAAATTCTAGCTTCCTCTCTTATCAGGAAAAAACAGACTCACTAAAAGCCAAGAAAAATGGAAACAAGTGATCTCACTTCCCTTCAAATTCCTATCCTCAACCCAAATGTAATCAATGGCTAATAAATTGAGCAACATGGACCAATTGAACACACCGCACCAGTAAATTCCCATGACAAGCACACACAAGTCACTCCCTCCGTAAACCTTTCTACGATGCTTACGCTTCATCTTCATAGGACACCATCAGGACCAACACCAAACCATATTTAGGAGTCTAATGTTGGGCTCCCTCATCTTCCCTTGCCTTATCCTTTCACCACCTCCGAACTTCAATGAATAATTAATTTTCACACGAATTGCCAACGTGAAGCCAGTAACTCTCAACCCATAACCCATTAACCCTTCACCTCTAACCCCTGGAATCCTTAACTGTTAAATACCCTAACCCCTAAGCCCATAATCCATAATCCCTTAACCAGTAACTCATTATTCACCTAACCCCTAACTACGCCTAAATCCCCTAACCCATAAGACCCCAATCCCTAATCCCTTAACCACTAACTCATTATTCCACTAACCCCTAAATGCACCTAAATCCCCTAACCCCTAATCCCCCAATCCTTAACCCCTTAACCACTAACTCATTATTCCCCTAACCCCTAACCCTAAGCCCTTATTCCCCTAAGTCGTAAACCCCTAATCCTTAATCCCTTAACCACTAACTCATTATTCCCCTAACCCTTATAACAATCCTTAAAACTCGTTGGGATTATCCATTCCAAACGAGAGCAGGTCTTGTTGGGACCTAAGATCGGGTTAATTCCTCCTTATTGGCAAGACCAAAATGATTAATCTTCAATATAAAAATGTAGATAAAATCCTTCATTAAAAAGATGGAACCATACCATCTCTGCCAGGCTATGCCTATCGGTCGCTTGGCCTCTTCTTGCTCTCACATGAATGTAGTCTTGCTTGACTAGTACAGAAGAAGGTTTCACATTATCAATTGTTTGTTTGGGACAAATTTCAATTGTTTCATCACTATTACATTATTCAAGCTTATCCTTTAAATCATCCTAGTCTTTTGTACTCTCTCCAACTTTATAGTGCTTTCCATTTCTCTCAGTCTCATATGTTTCTTTGATCTGTTAAGGGACAAGGTCAACAACATTAGGATGTTTTTGCAACAAACAAGGGTATTTCCAGGACAAAATCAGGTGGAGCAAGAGTATAATCGCCAACTTTCTCATGAATGTGGGACACTCAAACTTAATTTTTTCTGTAGCAATCATGAGGTGCAGTGTGGTTATTGAGACTTCATTAGATGTCCATTCTCCAAACTTAAATTGTGTGACAGTACTGTGGCTGAGTTTGAGACTGGAGATTGAACATACATTTGGTTTAATTGAAATAGACATGTTCATCAATAAATGTAAAGAAATGGCTAACAAATACTAGAAATTAATAAACAGAGAAGACATGGCAACAAGCAATAGTACCTACAAAATTGCTGCATTGAGACACAAAGAATAAAGAACTATTGTGCATAAATAGAGACCAACGAAACTATCACCTTAACCCCTAATCCCTTGAACACTAATTCCCAACCCCTAACCCGTTTAACCTCTAAACCCTTAACCCCTAACCCATTTAACCCCCTAAACCCCTGAACCCCTAACCCATTTAACCCCCTAAACCCCTGAACCCCTAACCCATTTAACCCCCTAAACCCTAAACCTCTAAACCCTAAACCCCTCGACCCTTAAACCTTAATTCTTGATCCCTAACCCATTTAACCCCATAAACCCCTAAAACCCTAACCCATTTAACCCTGTAAACCTAACCCCATTAACCCCTAATCCCTAACCCGTAAAATCCTTAATTGCTAAATCCCCTAACCCCCTAAACCTATAAACCCCTAACCCATTTAACCCACAAACCCTAAACCTTTAAACCCTCAACCCCTAATCCCTAAACCCTTAACCCCTAACCCATTAAACCCCCTAATGTAGCAAGAAAATTCCAAGCCAAACTGCATTACCTTTTTACCACAATGATGTTATTCATTGACAAAATTTATTCAAACCAAAAATTTTTCCATGCCGTAGGGTAGGGATTAACTCGAAATCAATGGCCTTTTACGTGCTAATATGTTTTGTTTGATCATACCACGCTTTCCATGTGTTGATTTAGAGAGAAACCACTACAAGTAATGGGATGGTCCCCAAAACACAGAAGGACCCATGAATGTGATTCCATGTCTACCACGAGAATGAAGGAAACCCTTTAAAATACACAATAAGAAAACACATGGAATTGAAATGTTAATTAAGGATAACATAAAAACACGGTTGCAGAGAATTTGATGAAAGATGCAGAAAAAAATGCGACAGTGATGAGACATCCTTGTCAATATTTTTGGAAAGAATAAGTTTAAGAAGCTAAACAACTCTTGGAGTCATGTTCAATGAGTGACCATAAACTTAGGGGTGTCAGAGTGGCTAATAATCATAGTTTATGATGGATGATATTCACCATACATAAGATTTGTCTTTTAGGTCATTTGTTTGGTGGTCAATGTTGGTGAATCACTATATTATATCATGGTACCATATATTTCTTTTTTAAAGGAAAACATCTATTGAACATGAAATAAGTTGCATCTCATGTAAATGTTTAATGTCGCGATGTTGTGAATGGTTTGCACATTATATGTATCATATATTTGTAATCACTTCTTTCAAGTTTACTTTAATAAATAAAGGAAGAGGTGCAGGGACTTACCATAAGAAGAACTTGCACTAACTCGTCTCCTCATATCATTCAAACATTAGCCCATAAACCAAACACATGCCCTAATTTCTCTAGTATGGAAACCCTTGGATGAATATGATAATGAACTCCACCCAACCGCTAGTTCTAACGCAACTATTGAATGTCTTTGGTTGGCATGTGTAAATTCCTTTAATGGATCCATGGATATGTATGAAATCCAATTTTGCATTGAAATGATACAAACACCCAAATTAACATGAGGTATAGAAATTTCAACCTTACAACTCTCTCATCCAATATTAAATACTTCACTAATTAGTCAAGGGGTAATCTAATTAACTATATATTAAATATTAAAAGCACTCATATTAACACAAGAAAATAATAATATTATTTAATATAAAGTTATAATATAGGTAGATGCTAAATTGGCATGTGATACCCCCTTGTTCATGGGACAATAGATGCCCTTCATGCAATGATTTAACTATTTAATCCATGGAGGTATACATACCTTAATTTCCCTTGGATTCAAAACTATGACATTTAAAGGGGAAACACTTTAACACAATTCTAACAAGGAAATACAAACTTAATTTGTATATGTAGAAAAGTTAGTCTAAGAGTTGCATGACATGCTTAATTTTGCACGAAATCAATGGAAATCATGAAGGGTTGATCACAATAGGCATGTATGGTCGATTCTGATTATCATAGGTATGTTAGTTTGGTATTCCCAATCCACAAATTTCACGCATTGTTACTATTGTTGAAGGTATGTTAGGTTGGTTTACTTGTTCAACATCATGCACATTTGGTTATGTTCATTAAAGGCATTTTAGTTCATTGAAAAAATGAATAGTTTGTCAAGTTGGTCAACTTAGCGAGTTGTGTGTCATGTCAATCATCTTAATGAACAACATGTCATGTCGATTAATTTATTTATTGACATGCACATTCCATTGTCATTGTTAGTGATGTGTTAGGTTGGTTATTAACATCTATTTTTTATTAACACTATCTTGGATATTAATCCTATCAACATGCATGTTTAACTACAATTGCGAGAGGTATGTTAGGCTGGTCAACCCCATCAACAACATTTATGTTCAATTATGAATGTTGAGGCATACCACATTGGTCACCCGATTACCAGCATGTACCTTTTGGTTATCACTAGTAGAAGCGTCTTAGGTTGGTCAACTTGATCAACTACATGTATGGTTGGTTACAAGTAGCAAAGCCTCATTTGAATTGTCAATGAAAAAAATAGTGTGCAAATATTGTTACCAATATTGAATACATGTTTTGTTGGTTAACTTAGTTAACATCACATAAATTCAATACGATTGTTCGAGGCAACCAAGGACATTCAACCCATTTAAAGTAGTGCATAACATTGATGAGGGATTTCTTATTGCTTGGTGGGTGAAAATAGTGTGTTATTTTTCCCCCACAAGTGTTCAATATTTCCATGTGACATGTTAACCCGTCATGGGCTGAATTGCCTTCTTAAGGGGGTTGTTTATTTAAGACAGGGTTAGGTCCAAGTCTAGAGTGACTTTCGTAGAATAGATACTACTTAGTTGTGACTGTTGATTTAAAGTGGTGTTTTCATAGCTTTTGAGATGATTCTACCACATTGCAATGTCTAAAATCAATTAATTTCCACTTGCTTGTGTTCATTAAAACAATTTCAATCCAAAAAAAAAATGTATGTGAAATCAAGTTAAATAGCCCAATGCACATTTGCCCACACCACCAACGTTACTAGATTGATCTCCTTGCTTGTATTTGTTGGGGTTCAACCTCATCCCACCTAACATAAGTCATTTAGTCCACCAGTACGCACACATGCATACTTCTAAAAAACATGGCAAAGTTGACCATTGTCATACCTTACAAAATAATTTCAAAAACATTATTACATTTGCACCACAACATATACATATGTGCAATTTTTATCAATATTTCCTAAATAGAAATATAGTTCTCTTAATTACAATATTCTACCACCTTGACACCCCTTAAACCCTATGAAATGTTTTGTATTGATTTCATGACCCTCTCCATTTTTCAATTTCCTTAAATTAATCTTATGACACCCTCCATTAAAATCATTACCTACACTTACATATATTCATTAACTCTATAACTCAACAAAGATTAAAACTACAACAATAATATAATTATAATACTATATAAATGGGATATATTCACATCTAAAACTAATGATATATTAAGGCCGATATGTTTCATTGCTTCCTTGAGAACTTTTTCCCTAGACCAACAAGGACTCAAGAGGCTCTAGTGACCCTCATTGGGAGGAAATGCATAAAAAAGGCAGGAACTTCCAAACCTTGGGGAATCCTTCCCACTCTCTCAAATTTCAGAAGGTAAAAACAAATGCATTAGGAGGGAAAATTTCCCAATGCACGGATAGAAGGTTGAAAAAATGAAAATAAATTAATAAAAAATGGTAGTGAATTTTTTTTACTCTTTTTACTGAAATCCGAGAAGGTAAAAACAAATGCATTTTGAGGGAAAATTTCCCAATCCACGGATAGAAGGTTGAAAAAATGAAAATCAATTAATAAAAAATGGCGGTGAAATTTTTTTACTCTTTTTACTGAAATCCAAGAAGGTGAAAACAAATGCATTTGGAGGGAAAATTTAAAATGAAAACAAATTAATAAAAAATGGCGGTGAATTTTTTTTACTCTTTTAACTAAAACCCACTAGAACCACAGCCTTACTGGAATGAAAAAAAAAGCTTGTCCAAGGGTTTTGAATTTGCGCTGAATAGTTAATGGGGTAGTATGAACCTCGTAATCAATGAGGGATGCCATTTGGTGCAATGAATGGAAAGATGCTTGATAGGAGGAGCATCACCGTTAACCCAACCTAGTCTAGAGGAAACGGGGGCAGTAGTGGAGGCTGTGGCTCACGTGGCTACAATGGGGGCAGAGGTGATGGGGTTATAGTGGAAGTGGTGATTGTGGAAATCGTGGTTACGATGGGGGTGGTGACTACAACGATGGTGGCGGTGGCGGATCTCGCTATGGTGGTGGTGGTTTTGACAATGGCAACTGGAAGAGATAGGAAATATGATGCTGCGCTAGGTTTTTATTTTTTTTCTGAAAGTGGTCTTATGTTTTGGTTCTGTAATAATCATATTGGTGGTAGAGCTCTATGTTGGTAACTGTCCATGGGCTTTGTGTTTTGATGTTCTGTAAACTCTGTCTAGTTTTTGATCTGGATCTCTATGTCTCTTGTTGAGTTGTATCGAAGTGGAAATATACAAACATATGGTTCTAATAAGAAGAGGAGGACTAGGAAGAACTCAAAGTCGTAACTTGGTCGACGGTAGACAACAATGAAGACAATCAGTAGACAGATTTGTCCAACCTAGACGATGATCAAGATGCTTCTGGCAGAAATGAGGCTGAATTCTTCTGGCAGCGATGAGGCCGAAACTGATGACGAGGTAATTTTGTCAAACTCTATTTCTTGATGAAATCAACACCTTGCTTCTTTTGTCTCACATTGTCCTGCCACTTGTTCTACGCATGATCTTGGTGCATTTAAGTTTTAATCTTCATTCTATTGTGATTATATCTGGAGTTAGTTAATTTATATCATTCCCAAGTTCGTTGGGTTTTAAATGATATGTTTTATTTTTAATTTTTTTTTAGTTTTCTTGTGTACGCATGTGTTGTAACAAAAAACAATTATTGTTAATCTCTATTTGAAGAGTTTGTATTCTATATTTTTTTCCTTATTTTGTCATTCTTGTGACTGGCTGTAGAATACTTTTTCGGTTGAGTGAAAAATACTCTAAACTACTGTGTGAATTGGCTGAGTAATACATGTGTGCAATGAGTGGAGTTGAAAGGGGAGTAGACTCCCACAAAATCTGAGCTATTTTTTTTTAACTGATCCTCTAAACTACTGTGTGAATTAGCTGAGTAATACATGTGTGAAATTAGTGGAGTTGAAAGGGGAGAAGACTCCCACAAAATCTTAGCTAATTTCTTAATTAATTCATCCATCAAACAAGTGTCCAATACTGCTGTGTATGTCCTTTATAGACTATCTACGTATCTCCACTTAGGTGCTATGTGTTAGCTATAGTCTGCTGTGAGTAGATTGCATGGAGGCTGTGCTGAATAGATGTAGGAGGGAGGCTAAAGGGAGTCCAATTGTCCAACTCCAAAATAAATTTGCCTTAAAAATTTCCAATTAAACCTTACCAGAACATGTGTACAGGTTGTTGTGTGGAGTATTCTCAGGCTACTGCGAGGAGTTTGGAACTAACAACGTGTATTTAAAATTTCCCTTTCTTGCAATGAATATGCATGGAACATAAAGGGGGGATTGAGGTTGGGTCTAATGCAATTTGTGGTATCTACAGAATTCAAAGCAGGGAAAATTTTAAGGATGGAAAATTATCTTGAAGTTTAAAAAATTGGCGAATCTCACTAGTCCCTAATATGCAAACTATAAAATGTTTATTGATGTATTTGTAAAATTATTCAAATTTATAATGATATTATATATACTATCTATATAATGTTTGAAAATTTTAAAGTAAAATAATTTTATATTGTAAAATTTGGGAAAATCATTTTTATAAAAAAATGGAAAGTGGCGAATTTTTTTTTTGAAAAACCATGGAAAATTAGCCCACCTGCGAATATTAGCCCCTAAAATTTTGCATGATTCAAAGTGCTCCCTCCTTGTCTTCTCTTGTTTGGCACTTGAACTTATGGACCCTAGGTGGATGCTCCAATCACCCGTTGACTTCATATTGATTTTCCATGTCATTTTCCTTGCCCCCTTTGACTTGGAAAAATAATAAACAAATCACCACTTATTAATTTTTTGAATTTTTCTTCACTTTTTGCTACTAACATTAGAGAAAGTGGGTTGTGAGGGGGTAATAATGATTTTTTTTTACCCTCAAAGTGTACATGGGAAGAATGTTGGGACGGAGAGCACGAATTTTTAGTACTTATAAGTCCCCAACATCTTCCAGGCTCAATTAGTTACAATTTTTAATAGATAGACTGCCCACCCTGAGTCTTCTTATTTTTGAACGAAGCTTCTTTATAAAAAAAATCATAATATTCATGATCCTCATAGTCATTTACTGATGGGTTACCCATCAGCAGAAGCCTCATGACCTCGTTCCTCAATTATTACATACACCTCATTCTCCTCCATAGCCGATGCATATTCATTAGGGATTTGTCTTTAGTTGCAAAATATTCACATATTTCAAGGTAATTATAAATAATTTTCAAACTAACAACTTCATCTCACCACCATGGCACAGAAGAAGATAATTGTGGAACTAATGAGATGACCAATAGCACCCAGTAATAAATTAATTTGATGCTTGCAAGCTCAGTGATGTGAAATTAAAGGGAGGAATGACTTGTCCATCGCTAGAACAGTGCACATTAGCCGATAAAGAAGTGGCTGGGTCCCCATTATCCAAGCGAAGGCTTATACCCTCCATCACAATTTTTGTACATGGAACGGTCCAAATACATGCAAGTTTTATTGCCTTTTTCGTTGCCGAAGTGCCAGTGATGTCTATGTATGTCACGTTGTAAACTTGAACAACAAAAGTATGATTTTTGCATGGTTTTAACTGAATGTGGCATAAAAATGGAGGGGCATAGTAATATTGATCCATAATAATGGGATTTGAGATGTTAATCATGTTCACATGTGGGAACATTATTTGTTGGGCATACCTAGAATCCCCTGCCATGCTTTTATGCGTACTTCATTTTCTGTGCAATTGAGGGAAGATCCATTAAAAACCACATCTCAAACTTTATCTTCTGAATCCCTGCTACCAAGAATTACAATACTTATTATGTGCCCAAGCCCACAAACTAGTTTGTTGATTTCAATGTCTGAGTTTTGTGTAACTACAGAAACACAATCATCTCTTGTTGCAATTGTGCGATTTTGAATCACTACATGTCAAGAGGCTGAGACATGAATTCCATTTGTATTTGGAATATCCTGAGAGTAACAATTTCCATGTTCGACTTGAACATGTGTTGACCAAGCTATTTCAAAATGGATTTTTGTACTGTCCTTGAACTTCGAATCTCTCAAATGTACATTTGAGCTAGAATATACCATAAATGATGTGGGGATACTGTGGAAAATATGGTTTTGGTCTCGGTTGCAATCACCAACCCACCATTTCTGGTTCGTCCCATCAATGATGTCTTTGCTATCAATAGCTAATCCTTGGACTTTGGAGAACATAAGCTATTCATTGCGGCCTTGGACGAATTTGGTAGAATATATTCTCCGTAGATTTTTCACGCAAGTAGAGGGAAGTCCATGTTATGTGATGAATCCTCAGACTTTGGGAAGTCATCGAGAGTAAATAGATATCTTATTGACATTCCATGCAATTTTTGGGACATAGCAAGGCTAGATATTTGTCATGTTAATTAGTGGTCAAGAAATAATCATTATGCAATTGATGGCATAGTCTATTAGTGGTCATAGCTTGTGGAATATAAATTTTCATACATGATTCTTTTAAGATGGCTGCAAGGATGAGAATCATTACATCTGATTATGCAACACATTGTGTCTGAAAATGTTTGCACTATGGAGAATTTAAATTGGAATAGGGTCAATCTTGTTTGTTGCAACCACAAATATGACATTATTTTATGCCAAGGATCTTACTAAGATAATTTTTTCTCTTTGAAGATTATTTTACTAGTAGTTTTCAATGTTCTAAAATGTGTTGTTATCAAAATTTGACTTTTGAAGCCAATGGTAAATTTTTTGTTTTAAAATTAAATCTCTAGAAAATATTTTGTTTTTCTGGACATTTAATGTAGTTATAGTTTATAACCTTCAAATTCCATTAGAACTTATTATAATTTAGTTCACTTATCATATATTGCCAATTTGAAATTGCATCGTGATGCATGCCAATCATATAAATAGTCAAATTTTCATTTTAGGATCCTATAATGAATTGTGGAACAAAATTTTGTATTTTCATATTGAACTATAGTGTTCAGTGTGTCTGTTTCCATAATGTTATTTGCAATTAACAATAATTGAAGGGATTGGTCAAATTTGAAGGTTGTTTCTACCTTCTATTGTTGGTCATAGAGTCTCTTTGATTTTTTTTTTTCAATTTGTTGTGCAAAATTTCAATTTATTTGCATGCAATTTTTGGGTTCATAAATCATTTTTTTATTAACCCTGTTAGTGCCCAAATCATGTTACCATAAATGGAATCACAGGAAATTTTTCCAAGAGATGGTCAAGAAACAAAAGGAGTATTTAAAAACATCTATAATATTTTTTTAGAAGTACTATAGTACACAATAACATTGAGTACTATCATGGGAAAGGAATGTTTGGATGTAAGTTTGGTTGCATTGTAGGTGGAAGGCTTTACTTTAGAGTAGGCTTGATCTGAGTTGTTGATTGGATTGTTTGGACTATATAGAAAAATAATTATTTTTTACTTTGTGTTTATATTATACATGAAAATTAAAAATTATAACATTTAATAAAATCACAAATCTCACGTTCTTTTATACCAATTTTGTTCTTTCAAGATTCTTTTCCTAGCAGTGACTATTGAGTAGTCTACGGATGAAGGAGAATCGAGATTAAAACTTGAAGGTTTGAGTGCTAGGTGGGGAAGTTGCTGCTGTATATTATGAAGACTTGAAGAGTTTCCATTGTATAATGCAAAGTTGTCATGACTTTCTTGTAAATTGAAATCATGAAGACTCAACAGATTGTTAGGATTGCTACCATGTCTTTTGAGAGGATGGATTAGAGCATTGACCATTAAGTGGACTTAAGATTGAAAATGGGAGGCTGGATGATCAAAATGGTAGTTAGAGACACCATTTCCTATCAAGGTTAAAATCCCCAAATATTTGTACTATGTGGAGTAAGGATAGAGCTAAACATTAATGATTATAACTATAGGTAGAACCAATTCTCACTCGATTGGAAACTGTGCTTGATCATATTTTCTAGACTTGAAAATAACATATTCAACAATATCATAGGATCATATCAACATACATCAAAATTTCCAAGGAGCATGGCATGAAGTTGTGAAATAAGATGGGAAAAGTTCAATTTTTCCATTATTAAGAGTCAAATCCAAAATCATGTTTCAAAATATGGTAATACACAACAAATATAATAGCTTAGGAATAAGTGGCAAAGAAGGCCCTCATGCTTTTGTGTAGTGTTGCTCCAATTGCATGAACTTATGTTTTTGGATATACTGGATATTGGGCATCTTAACCTTGCTAAGAAGTCCTTTTGAGGTTGCATCTAGGTTGCCCATGTTAATGATTATAAGGTAGATGTCTAGTATGTGAAACTAGTCATGATTTTGGTTTGTCTCGTCAATCATAGTTGATTTTTTCTAGAAGTGATTGGGTCAAGCATATGTGAAAAACCAAACTTAATATTTTCAAGATTTTTTTTAATTTGTTCCCTAAGTATTGAAAATATATACAAACACTGATAAATTCCAAAATAGTATTGGAAAAAGAGATGAAACCAAACTGCCATTTTGGTGACAGACATAGTGGTTGGGTTGAAGTGTGGGAACTGTGGGATAACAAAAGGATTTTCTCTTCCCTAGAGGACTCTCTTCAAAATATTTGGGATAGTAATCCAGATAAAAAAATTGAATAATAAAGAAACCTTCAGAGTATAGATACACTTCATAGTAATTTTTTTTCCAGTTTGAATAGATACAATTGTACAGTTCTAATATAGGTGTTGTGAATCAGACTTCAGTGCATGTGATTCACAGAAAGGGTTTGTGACCTCTTGCTCAGACAACTCTACCATTGTGACCTTTATAGCTTGGGCTCATAAGGAAACATGCACATTTAAAGTGCATGCTAATAGGGGGAATTTATTCGCAACACATTTTGTGGTTTTTTCTTAACCCACTAATTAATGACACCTATGATCAATAACTCTTTGGTAATTTTAAATAATGTAAACTTGATTACAAATTATATTCATTGAAGTGGAGGGGTTTATTTGAGACCTTATCCTTGAAAGAAATAGTCTTTGAGGATGAAAACACATATTTTCCCATCACTCCTTTTTCTAGGCACAACACCAAAATTAGAATAGTGTCTTTGCATATGTTAGACAATAGATAATGGTCATCAAGTTGGTTTCTTGCAAATAAAGTTATTGTTGGTCCACAAGGATCATATGCATGAGATCTAATTTTTGCTTTTTATTTACTATAAAATCAAGAAAGTTCACCCAAATTATTAAGGTTTTCCCTATGATAGACTTGACAATAATTTGAAAGCTTGCTTTGATTTCAAAGCCCTCTCAAATTAAGGTCCCCTAACATTTCCATTGTTCCCCATTCTTTTGTCAAACAATTTTTTTTCAAATATTTTTTTAAACACTTTCCATGCAACCTCAGGTCCAAAGGAAAGATTTTGTTTTTGGCCCAAGTGATCTTGATTGAAACATGTTAACTATCGATATATCTATGAGTAGATCCAAGAATATTACTTTACCTACCCCTAAGAACACATCTAAGCCAATATTTTTTGTGCTTGGACTATAATGTTAGTCCCTAAAGAACAATTTGGGTCCTTCCATTGCTAATATAAACAATCATAGAGCTCTTTCCATATGAGCCATGTTGATATATTTTCAAGTTTCTTTGTGTATGTCAGTTCCTTCGAGAAAAATCAAACCAAAAATAACCTAGGTGCATTTGTTTTCACTACCTTTAATCTTTGACACTTTGTGATTTCCACTTCAAAGCATTCCTTCATTGTGCGAGGCAAGGGATGTGTTGACTAGTTAGTGAATAGTAAACACCCCAATATTTGTGGTGTTCTTGGCCTTAATAGCTTTAGTAGAAGGCTTAGAAATTGACCTTCACCTAGAGGTATAACCATAAATCTCTAGGAAATTTTTGTAATCACTCTCAAAGTTCCCTATATGGCTCGAGTTCATAAGGAAACATGATCATTTAAAGTCCATGATAATAGAGTTCATTTATTTGCAATAATTTCTATGGTTTTATATTCACTTCTTAATTGATGATATTTATGATTAATAACTCTTTAGTAAAGTTTAATATATTGTAAACTTGACTACATTAAATTATAGTATTGGAGTGTTAATACTATAATATTATGCACTTGGATAATTCATTATATTAAAAAGTGCCCCTTCAATGGCATTTTAGAGATGTCTTTGAGAAAGTGGCATTCATGGGACACCTACCCTAGTGGAAAAGATGTGTCCTTCATCCACATGTGTTTTTATGTGTATGTGTGTGTTAAAGGGGCTTCCAATATGAGGATGAGTTGCATTACCCTTGAGATGCATTATCTAGTCACTTATAAATATGCACATTTAGATTGGGTTACTTCTTACATGGATGCATTTAGTTTTATCTGTAAATAATTTTATTTCCCCCAATTTTTCACAACTTCATTGTGCTTTTAATGATTTTCATTATGGAATAAGACAAATTTGTATGGTTAAACTGTATTGCACACACAAATTTTTCATTTCCTCTAAAGGACCCAAATTTCTTGGATAATGATGCATAGGATTGAATTGGAAATTTAAATGGAAAACAAAACCTAGCATCATTTGGACATAGCTAACATAAGTTCCTCTGAGACATGTTCAGATTTGCAAAGAAAAAGAAGCAAGTGCTAAAAATGTTATGTGTTATGTTATTTGTTATAACTTATTTTCATTTCAAACATTTGTACAAACATTGTCAGCGGATAGGGCAATTGAGCACAACAACATTAACACTTGCAGATTCAACATGTATGATTAGAAAAGTTTGCATGAGTCCTTCCTATTATCACTTTGTATTTCTTTTGATGCATGTGAAATAACTATTTAGGTTGACCCTAAGTACCACCAATAGAACTACTAAATTTACACCATATGCAAATACTTGAATTCTATTGATGGAAAAATAATTTCCTCTTTTATTATTTGAAGCATCCATTGTATCTATATACTGTTCATAAACATAAAATTGCTAAAAATAGGAGTGAAAAAACATCTTGCACAGAGTAATAATTAGATCACACTAGCAAGCCAATAACCTTCAAATTATTAATGACACCATTGCGCAAAGATGCGGATAATGGGCATTTAACACATGCCTCAATCTTGATAGAATATAAAATTTTGAATGATTGGTTTCATGTAAATGTACTCCACAACATGCTATATTGTGATATGTGTATGCACATATTTTCTCAAGCTCCACATAGAATAAGGTTTGAGAACTAAGGAAAAATATTTATGATGTTACTTGTTTACAAATTTGAGAAAGCCTCAAGGGTTACAATCAAAATCTAGAAATTTTGTTTCATGGTCGAATGTGAGACATTCTTGGATTTGTATAACGCTTCAGTGCTTGTTTAGGATCTAGGTAAGTGTGAATGAATAAAAGCTTTCTATCATTGTTCTATATTGGATTCCCATTCTCTCTAAGTTATCAAAGGCAAGTTAAAACTTGATTAGACTAAGGGACAACATATTCCATTGCCAAACTTTAACCTGACAGGGAAGTGCACTGCACTTGTTTGATACTTCCACACATTTTGAGGGCATGCCAATATAAATGTTATTGTTGTTGGATACAATGGCGTTGGTTAGATTTAGAAAAGTTCTCTTTGTCAAATATGTTGTTTTCATGAAGTAATATTTCCAACCAAGAGGATAAAGACTTGGCATGTCTAGGACATAGTGGTGTTATTTCTTGCATGTATTTGTGATTTATTAGTATTCCATCACTAATAACTTCATTACGTAGTTGTATTATTAGTAGTATATTACAACAGTGACTTATTAAGGGAAAACTATTCTAATTTTTTTGAATGTCATAAACTGGAAGGAAATATAGCTTTGAGTTAGAAAATGGAATATATTCTGAAAAATATGTTTTTTGATCAAATATAGGCCCGTTTCCTGATCGTTAAAAAAAACAGTCACGAAAATAAACAATGATTTTGGCCACGATGAATTACATAACACTCTAGCTCAAAAACAAGTTAGCATATTCTATTTTGTCTGCATCAGAGAAAAATGAATGAATAACCTTAAGTTTGCTTTGAATATTTATAGAATCATTTTAGAGATTCTGAATGGAAATTGTGTGTGCTAATATTTCTCAATTAATTACAAGGAAAATAAGGGGCATACGTAATTTATTGGCTTATGGGAATTGAATTCCTTTTCCCTTGGAATAGTATGTTGATAATTGAAGATTAATATATTGAAGCTATATTCCCGGTTAGTATCACAATTTACAAAGTCTTGTCTTAGTATTTTTTAGTTTCTTGTTGTAATCTTGTGTCAACAATACTTTTCTCCACCCATTAGATTTCTACTAACCAACTTTATTGTTGAAGTGTCACTGCTTCTTAGAGATAACTAGAGGAAACGATACAACTACAAAATTGGAACATGAGACATTATTAGTAGAAATTGCTAGCTCTGTTTTGTTTATTTGTGACATTTTATTTTCTTTGTTTATACAGGTCATCTGGCCACTTAGTGGCCACTATTTCCCAACTAAAGAAAACTTATTTGAGTTTCTTGATTTTATGGGGAAAAATGACATTAACAATATTTCTGATGTTGAGGTATATATCGTATAAATCCTTTATAGTCTAATTTATTTTATATTCTAGTGTTCATCAACTTTCATGTCTTATACTCTTCACTGTAACTTTTTTTTTTTCTTTTTGCAGAAAATGGACTCAGTATTGATGGTAAGAAGCAAGGATTGAAGAAAGAGGGGAACAATAACACTAGAGTGACAAAGAGAGAGAAGTGTACTAGTCTAGTGGTACCCGTAGAGCCAATATCCCACATAACACACACACATAAAGACTGATGGTCAAGTTTTTAGAGTTGGTGAATTCGCGTGCAATTCCTTGGCAAGATAATGATAATGTTTTGAAGTGATGAACAATATTTTATCTGTAAATTGTACTCCAACCAATATTAAGTTGGAAACTCATATGTGGTTGGAATTATTTATAGTTGCACTTGATATTACTTGGTATTGTAATTAAGATATGTAAGTTTGCGTTTTCATATTAGATGAACATGTAAATTGTATGACAATTTTTTTTTAAATTTAGTTGCAAAATCATACTAATTAATTTATGTTGATTAATAATGAGCACATAAAATCAATCTAAAACTATTAAAATAGTAGTTTATATTGATTAATGATGAACACAAATAAAATTAATATACTACTAAATTAGTCATTTATAATGATTTTTAATGAAAGTAAATAAAATGAACATAAACTACTAAATTAGTCGTTTATATAATGAATAAATGACTACTGCAAATGATAAATTTGTGGCCACAAATGACAACTCAATTTTGCATATATACGACTATTAGTAGTTAATTTATAGTATCTTATAACATGACTAAAATTTAGTCATATTTCTTCGGTCATTAATTAGTTTCAAACGATGACTAAAATTTGCATATATATGACTATTAGTAGGTAATTTACAGTATCTTATAACACGACCAACATTTTGGTCATATTTCTTTGGTCATTAATTGGTTTTCTTGGGTGATCATATAGTAATATATTTTGTTGTATATTTATTCATTAATTGTAACAATTAATGACCAAATGAAAGATTAAATCAATGATTAAATCAATGACCAAATCAATGAAAAATCAATGACTAAATTAATGATCAAATCAATGATTAAATTAATGACTAAATCAGTGACTAAATTAATGACTAAATTAATGACCAAATATACAACTAGACAACAAAATTGAGATAACCAAATAATTACTAAGCTGAAAACGACCAAAAGTTAGTCGCATTATAAGATACTGTAAATTAGATACTATTGGTCACCGGCTGAAAAATAGTCGTTTCTATGCAAATTTTAGTCATTTTTTTAATAAATAATTAGCCATTTTGTACTAGTGGAAAAAGAAAAAAATCCTCCATTCTAGCCAACAAACCTCCAAAAGAACACATAACTGTAGAAAGATGTCATGGGTGGAAACTATGTAAAAAAGAGTTGCGGGAGATAAAGCAAGTCGGAATAAAAGAAAGGTGCCAGTGCGAGAGAATGATTGGACCTAAACCCAAAATTGGCAGGATGTCACTTAGTTTAAGGAGGTGTAAGTTGTGAAATAAATATTGAATTGTTAGGAGTTAGAACTTGGAGGGAAATACTGAAAATGTAATTCAATGGTTGGGAGGAATGTGTTAGTCTTTATTATATTTCTAGGAATTTTTAGGCAAGTACATGAATATTAGGAAATATATGAGTTAAATATATTGTTTCTTATGTTCAGGGTTGTGATTATATAAAGTAATATTTTATGGGTGTTAGAGAAAATGAATGGCTACATTCTATTAATGTATTTTGCGAAGTAGAATATGTATATATATTTATTTGTTGGATTTGTTGTAGGAAAGTTGGAGGTTAGTGACAGAAGACATAATTATAGGGTATCTGAGAGATAAAACATAAGGGTACTTATGTTGTAGAAAACTGAGTGAGGAGGCCCTACCCAAGGGTCCATCCTTGGTATTTATTGTGCGGGTGGATATGAAAGAACAAAGGAGAGAAAGCCTAGAAAACCTAAAGAAATTTGACTAGATTAGAGGTTACCGAGAAAGTAATAAAATAAATATATGTGAACAATCATTTTAAAAGCATAATATTTCACTTGTTCCAAAATTGATTACATACTCACCCTGCAAAAAAAGGGAGAGATACAAAATAATACATTATATAGATGAATAGGAATATAAATTGGAGCATAGGTTAGCATGTCAAAGGCCATAGGAAAGAAGGGAAAACATCATCAATTATCCAAGAATAATGTAGTTTCTTGCAAAATTAATAAGACTCTAAAATAATACTCTAGGTGGAAACCCATGACAAGATTCCAATAGGATTTTTAGCCTATAATGTGCTTACTAAAATGAATAAGTATATATTGATAGAAATACTATGAATAATTTACATTGACAAAATGGAATACATAAATTGCACTAGATGTTGCAAGTATTTGCAATAATATCGTTTACACATGAATATACAAGAGAGAGGAAAGATATATAACAATGTTATAAACTCGTAGCCATAGTGATAATAACATTCATAATTGAACAAAATAAATAAACATGGATTGTCTTTCATGACAAATTTTTTATAAAGTTGAGCATGCAAATATGGGTCGTAACTAAAATTAAAGTATATGGGGTGTTTTTTCAATATTAAAGGGAAACCCTTAATTAATCAAAAAATTAAAATTTCTTTGTATACAAAGGTCGGGATTTCTTCCCATTATTCTAGCAAAAATACTCAAGGAGATACCCAAACAAATCAAGAAAAACATGGTCTCTTAAGATTTATTTTGTAAACCCTTATAAAATTTAAGCGTTGTCATTCGAACATAAATCCTAACTATGGTTAAGAGATAACCTCTAAACATATAAATCCTTAATCATTCTTCAGAAATGAAGGAATTTTATGCAAGACTTACAAATGAGTTTTTGTGTAGAACTAGTTCCTTACCTTGGATAAAGGTAGACGACATCCTCACTTTACTACCAATTCATAATGAAAAATGTGGTTAAAAATCATATCACGGTGCCACAAGGGCCCTTCTAACATTTAAGCAATCATACATTTCACATATGTATATACACCACTTGAGAATGAAAGCAAGGAAAATGTATTGACAATGACCTCTCTATATTTATGTATTGCACACAACTGAATAGTGTACAAATCCTTTACAAAAATGCATTGAGAGTGGCGATATAGTATGTGAGGGGATATAGTTTTATAAGGGAGATATGCTATAAATATATAGAAACAAGATATATCATTACTATGGGTGACTTAATCTAGGCCAACGACCTAGCATAGCGATGGCCCTGGGGGAAAATTAGAGTGTGTGGAAATGAATGTGAACCTTAAGAATGGGCTAGAATAGTTTAAACACCATATTCAAGATTGGAAAGATATTTAAATGTTTCTTGTGTAGAAAACAAAAACATATTGGTCTAGTAATGAGAATCTTTTTTTCAAATAAAATCAATGCAAACAATGTACATGTTAAGTTAAAAAACAAAGAATATTGTGTAAATTTTTTTATGAGTGATTTTGGGGAGATGTTACATTCAAAAATTCTTTATAAATATCTTATTTATGAACAAAGATTAAGTATATCATGAGAATTCATCCATCATGAAGAATATATCACCTCCAATTACTCTTTGCATTATTTGTTCCATTTTTTGCAAAGAGTAATTATCTTTCCACACATAAAAGGATTTCTCCATTCTTTTCCTATTACAGGCCAAATTAGTAACACATTTAATATAATTCAAGTTTTGATCCCCATAGGAACATTTTATATGTACATGGTGAATGGCTAAACCCCAAACAATATAATATCTAAAATTACATTAAATCTTGTAGAAGGAGAAGGAAAAAATTTTTATATGCTATGTTTTTAAAAAGGGAGAAATAAAAGGCGTTTAGGGGACTAAAGGGAAACAATATTATTGATAAACCTAAGT
Organism: Pinus albicaulis; assembly: GCA_034641835.2. Lineage (NCBI taxonomy): Eukaryota > Viridiplantae > Streptophyta > Pinopsida > Pinales > Pinaceae > Pinus > Pinus albicaulis. The sequence goes on from CM076575.1 coordinate 962,271,234, forward strand.
ACTTAAAAACCTACTTAATTATCACTCCTTACTCCTTGTGATCAAATTATAAGAGAGGGGATATGTATCATTCCCATTAAAGTATGGGATTTATGATTAGCACCCAAATATACTCCATGATGTGAGGCATGAAAGGGGAGATTCATGTTGATTCTTCCTATAGGTTTGCACTTACCTTAAGCTATTACAGAAATGGATATCAAGAAACTAAGAGAAAATTATGATAATATATAGGTAAATTATTGTCATTGAAAAAACTAATTAAAATATAAACCTTTCAGAGAAGTAGTATAGATTAAAGGATTGAAGGCTAGGGAATGGGATCCCATTTCTTGAGTTGTATAAGTTGATAGAAAAAGTAAACTATAAGTTAAAATAGTTGTAAAAATCAACATCCTCTAAATTATTAAAATTAAATTATATGAAAAAAAGCTAAAATGAAATATAAATAAATTCTTCCTTGTATATTTATTATAGAAATTTTATTAATACTGTGATGTATTTCTGGATTCTCCTGATCTAACAATTATATCCGCTGTTAAATACATAATCCTTCTACTAATTTTTTTTCGGAAATTTAATCGCCAATTGCAAACACATGAAGATAAATGAATCGCACATAACAAGATGTTTTTATCAGGAAAGAAGCTAAAAACCCCAAATATTATATATTATGTATATCTTGGATCATGAAAAAATCTCATACAAAGCTCTACTCCAAGAGCTCTTAGTACAACATACAATCGTCTCACACTGTCATACAAAAATTGGCTCACGCATGCACCAATTTACTGCCTCATGACAACCTGCCTCCGTTGCACAATCCCTATAGATGAAGATCCCTGAATGAATTCGATCTTGCCTTGCCTTGATTGCACAATCCTCATTGGCATCTCCAATGTGTGTGTAGATGCATTGAATGCACCATTATAGTCACAACTGATAGTCAACCAGGCCCTTTCACCTATCTCTCAACTGGGTCTCCACTGGATCTGACATGCATGTAGTTAACAGTAGTATTTCTTTAGTTTCATGTGAGACCACTTCTTGTGAATTAATTAAATAATTAATTCACTGATGTCTCACTAGTGTATCTTTAGCTACAACTAGTTAAAACTAGCACAATTGAGTTTAACTCACTTAACTGAGTTAAACTAAATAAAAACTCACATAACTACACATCCAACTCTATTAGAAATTTGTATCACTCAGTTACAACGAAGTCCACTCTGCATGTCCCGCCAACCAACCTTAGAACTCGTAATTCCTTCAGTCAACTGGTTTTCCACATCATTTAACTGAAATCAAGTGCTTCAAGAGAATATATTATTATTGATTGTATAATCATTATTAAGGGCTAATAATAATTGACATCCGATCTATTTTTAGACATGCGATTTATAAATAGACTTTGCCCATGTATCTAAAAATAGAATCTCATCTATAAATAAAATTTTCTCAACCATCTATAAATAGACACCCACTATAAATAGAATATGCTCACCATTCTAAAAAAGACATACACCTAAAATTAGCCTGCGGGCCCCACCTAGTGTAGGTGCTTAATTTTCATTAGGATCATCATCTTTTTGAATCTCAAAACTCACTCTCAACAAGAAATGGATTATCCTTCACCCCTATCCTATCCCTATGGTATTCGAATTTGCTCCTGGTGAGCACCTTCATCAGAATATCTACATCCTGATCTTCCGTAGGAATGTACTAAAGCAACATGATCTTCCACTACAAATAATATTTGATATGATGATACAAGATATCTATATGCTTAGATCTATCATGAAACACAGGATTAATCAAGAGTTTAATGCAACTCTGATTATCACAATGAATCACTGTAGGATCTAAATGAACCAAATAAAATGACCAGGATCTTCCTCATCTAGATAGCCTCACATGCAGCTTGACTTGCTACCATGTATTTCGCTTCCGCTGAAATGAGTGCCACGGATCTCTGTTTCTTGCTGTACAAAGAAATAGTTGTAGATCCGATACTGAAAACCCCTCATAATGTGCTATTTCTATCCATTGGGCTGCCTGCCCAATCTGCATCTATGAAGCCATGCAACTTCACCTCATCCATCTATCTGTACCATAAGCCATACTTAGATGTGCCCCTGAGATATCTCAAGACATGCTTGCCCGCCTTCCAAAAGAGCTTGGTAGGCTTAACCATCGCTTGACTAAGTTGGTTCACCACATAGCATATGTTCAGTATTGTATTAACTAAATACATGAGTGAACCCACCAACTGTCGATAGACAGTAGCATCCACTACCTCTCTAGATGTAGCATCCTCTTTCCTCCAGTTTCCTGGAAGAGGAGTATCCATGGGTTTGCAACCCTCCATGTGAAACTTAACAAGTATCTCCCTTGCATACTTGCCTTGAGACACAAATATTTCACCTTCTTTCTGCCATATTTCCAATCCAAGGAAATATTGAAGGAGGCCCATATCCTTCATCTCAAACTCCTTTGCATGATTGTATCAGCTGCTCATCACCAGTCAATATTAAATCATCAAAATAAAGAACAATGATTAAAAGCTTACCCTCCACCACAATCTGGGATAGGTTTACATCCGCCTCACTATTGATGAAGCCAATTCTAGTGAAATAGCTGTCAATCCAAGTGTACCAAGCACGGGGTGCTTGCTTAAGCCCATACAACGCTCTTTTGAGTCTGCACACATGCGACTCGCTACTGAAGATCTCAAATCCTTCAGGCTGCTCAATGTACACTTCTTCCTCAATGATCCCATTAAGGAATGCGGTCTTCACATCCATCTAATGAATGTGCCAACCCATCTGCGCTGAGAGAGTAAGGATGGTCCTTATGGAAGAATACCGTGTGATGGGTGCAAAGGTTTCTTCATAATCAATCCCCTCGATATGTGAGAAGCCTCGGGCCACAAATATTTCCTTATACTTCTCAACACTCCCATCAGTAGCTTTCTTTACCTTGTAGATCCATCTTGAACCTACCATTGATTTATCAACTAGCCATGGAACAATTTCCCAAGCACTGTTTCTGACAATTGGGTCATACTCCTCCATCATTGCATCTACCCATGTGGGCTCCTACACTTACTCCTGAAAAGAAGATGGCTTAGTCACAATAAATTTTCTCATGAGAGCCATGTAGCTAGTGAATCAGTCAGGAAACTCTCTTCCTACGCTGTGAAGTAGGGACTCCTACATTCTTTGCCACATCAAGCTTCAACCTCTCAGCTTCTGTGGTATGCCTTCTACTAGTTATGATGTTTGGCTCTACGTGAGTGGACTCTTCCACTCCATGAACCTCATCTTGTGGTTGATCCACCTCTAGAGACTCATCCTTGGGAACAAGTAATTCCTCCTCTGCGTGCAAGTCTAGCTCCCTCTCAAGCGACAACTTCGTGGATTTCTCCTCATTCAATTTTATATCCCGTCGCACCAGAGTCATCCAAATGTTTGGAAAATACACACAATAATTATGGGGTGTTTCTGTGTACCCCTCAAATATCCAAACTTCAGCAGTCGACTCCAGCTTCTTCCTGGTGTTATTGGTCACATGCACATAAACAGATGAGCCAAAAATATTAAAGTGAGAAACATCTGGTTTCTTACCAGTAAAATCTTCTTTAGGTGTACTCATGCCAAGTACTCTATGAGGACAACAGTTTTGCACATAAACCGCAGTGTTACATGTTTCCGCCCACAAGTGCATTGGTAGGCCCTGATCATGCAGCATAGCTCGTGCAACACCCACGATTGTTCTGTTCTTCCTCTCCTCTACCCCATTCTGTTGTGGGTTATGAGGCGATATGAGTTCTCTTCGAATTCCTTCTTTGCCACAAGTCTTTGAATTACGTCCCTATATTACTAGTATAGTCCCTTATTATTATTAGTGTAACCCCATAATTGTTATTATTGTGCCCCTGTAACCCCCATATTTTTATTCTTTTTCCCTTAAATTATTATTGTTAGGTCGGCTAGGATTACATTGTGGTCCACTAGGATTACATTGTGGCCCCATGGACTCCTATATATAGAAAGGAGGTTTTGTAATTTGTATCATCCAATTCTTGTTCATGTAATGTATTGGAGGTTTCCCCCTTGAAGTGGGTTATTTCTAAGGCGTTTATATCTCTATTATTCTATTTTTGGAGTTGGTTTCAAAACATTTGGTATCAGAGCTTTGAGATTCTAGGGTTTCGCTGCTCCAAATAAGTCAGCGTTGAATTTTTGCTATAAATTTTGTTCTACGAAGGTTTAGAATCTGAAATTTTTAGAGTGCGAAGCGAAAATCCTGAGGAACATCATCGCAAAATTTCAGATCTTGATTCGTAATATTTGCGGAGATATGATCTATGCAAGTTAGGTCATTTTGTAGGCTCCTGAATTTAACCTAAACAAGTCATCGTGGTATTTTAGTAATAATTTTTTTTTATACAAAGGTTTAGAAGCTAAAATTTTTAGAGTGCGAAGCTGAAATCTTGAGGAACATCATCACAAAATTTCAGATATTGTTTCGCAATATTTTTGGAGATATGATCTGTGGAAGGTAGGTCATTTTGTAGGCTCTTGAATTTAACCTAAACAGGTCATCGTGGAATTTTCGCTATAACTTTGTTTCTATGAAAGTTCAGAAGCTGAAATTGTTAGGGTACGAAGCCTAAATCCTGAGGAACATCGTTGAAATATTTCAGATATTGTTTCGCAATATTGGCAGAGATATGATCTGTGGAAGTTAGGGATTTTTCAGGCTTCTAAATTTCATCTCAAAGAGGTGGTCATGGGAAAATCTTCATAACTCTCTCTCTGAGCATTGGATTGGAATGCTGTAAAAAGTGACTACAATTACATGAATAATAGTTTTATTTTTATCAATTTTATATCCAAAGGAGGAAACAGTGATATGTGGCAAGTCGTGAAAGTTCGCTCTACTGAACTAGTCCATGTTGGGTCATTGTGGGAGATTGGACATAGATTTGTCTTGAAGAATCCAAACTAGATCAAACCTATGGCATTGGAAAGAAGCTTCAGAGGGCTACTACAGGGTCAAATTTCAAATATTGAGGATCCACAATTATAGAGATAATTCAATTTCAATATTGAGCTCCTCAAAAGCAAGTAAAAGGTGTGTATTTTTTTTTTCGAATTGCATAAGTCTTGTTTTAAGAATCAAGTTGAATTGATTCCAAGGTCATATTTTAGAATAGATATCTGTATTGGATTCTAAAATGGCCCCTAAAAAGAATTAAACACCCATTAAGCCTTTATAAGGCTCTCCTATGACTCATGAATACGAAGAATGGCAACATGACATATCAAAATTACAAGAACAAGTGCAACAAATTTCGCTCTCGCAAAGAGCAACAAAAAATGACATGGAAGTTTTGAACGAAGACGTTGAAGCTAAGATGGATGGTTTCAAGAAAGGCGTGGAATCTAAGATGGATGGTTTGAAGAATGGCATGGATGGCATGGAAGCTGACATGGAATCTAAGATGGATGACATGGAAGCTAAGATCGATGAAAAAATGGAAAACATGAAGAATGATCTAAAAGCAGACATGGAAGGTTTGACAAAGTTGATACAAGAAATGTTTTCTAATGGTAAAAAGATAGTGGAGGAAACTCATTATGAGAACAAAATAAATTTTAATCATGATTTCATAAACTCTAATGTTAGAAGGAAGAACCACCATATTCCAAAAATGGATATGAGGAAATTTGATGGAAAGGATCCTGTAACATGGATACTACAGATGGGGCAATATTTTGATCTCAATAATGTGCAAAACACACAAAAGGTATGCATCGCAACTTTACATTTAAAACAAAATACATTTTTATGGTATCGATGGCTTTGCTCCCGTAAAAAAATTGTCACTTGCTCAATTTTTACGGAGGAAATGATAGCACATTATGAAGATACAAAGAGAAACACCTTCTTTAGCCAATTGATAAATCTCAAACAAAAGTGTTTAGTGGGGGAGCACATTGAGGACTTCTGGAAATTGAATATAAGGGTAACTGATATTTCAGAGAAACACAGGATTGATCTCTTCATAGGTACTTTAAAGGATAACATCCAACATGAAGTTCGTGTTTTGGAACCTAATTCATTAGAGAAGGCATTCATGTTGGCAAGAAAAATTGAATGTAAAATTATGGTGACAAGGAAGCCTACCACTCACTTCTATAAAGAGGGAAGTGTTGCTACTCCTAGATTTCCACAACCTACAAGGTTGACGCCACAACAATTGGAAGAAGAAAGAGCAAAAGGGCTTTACTACAGTTGTGATAGCAAATACACTAAAGGTCATAAGTGTGTTGAGAAGAAATTATTTTACATAGATTGTGAAGAGGAAGAAGAAAATGAACAAGAATTTTCAAAAGAAAAGGGTATACACCATGAACCAACCCTAGAAGAGGAAGAAATGAGTCCGACCATATCATGTAATGCATTGGCAGGAATTACCACTCCTCAAACTTTTAAGATAGAAGGACATATCAAGAAGAAAAAGGTAATAGTGTTGATTGATTCAGGTAGTACCCATAATTTTATTCATTGTAAGGTAGCCAAGGAATTGAATTTTTTCCTATACCCAACACCAGAATGTCAAGTGATGGTTGAAAATGGAGGAACTATAAATTTCTCTAGAAAATGCCATAATATCAAGCTAACCATGGGGGAATATGTATTGAATAGCCCAATGCTTTCGATTCCTATGGGAGGTGCTGATGTGGTACTAGGAGTACAATGGTTATAATCTTTGGGGATGGTAGCTTTTAATTTTCAAGAACTTTTCTTGAATTTTTTTTTCAGAAGGTAAGGAAGTTGAATTACGGGGTATTGCAGGGAAGCCGGGAAAGATAATAAGCTCTAATTTCATGACAATTCTAAATAAAGAACAACGAGGCGTAATTGCACAATTATGCTCACTAGAATTTCCAACATCAAAATCATCTATTTCTATAGATCTCCAAAAAGTCTTGGACAATCATTCCAAAGTGTTTGAAACTCCCAAAGGAAACCCACCTATTCGTGATCATGATCATGCTATTCATTTGATTCCCAGAAGTGTTCCTCCAAACATCAGGCCTTATAGATATCCATATGTCCAAAAGAGCAAAATTGAACATATGATTGCAGAAATGTTAGAGGCTGGTATAATTCAACCTAGTCAAAGTTCTTTCTCTTCTCCTGTAGTATTGGTACACAAGAAGGATGGATCATGGCACATGTGTCCAGATTATAGGGACCTCAATAAGCTCATCGTTAAAGATAAATTTCCCATTCCTATGATTGATGAATTATTGGATGAATTACATGGATCAATTTATTTTACCAAGTTGGATCTTCGCTCAGGATATCATCAAATTAGAATGAAGACTGAAGATATTCTGAAAATAGCATTTCGAACTCATTAGGATCATTATGAATTTTTGGTCATGCCTTTTGGCCTTACCAAAGCACCTTCTACATTTCAAGGATTGATGAATTCCATTTTAAAACCCTTCCTTAGAAAATTTGTGTTAGTATTTTTTGATGATATACTAATCTACAACAGGTCTTGGAAGGATCATGTTCAACATGTTGACAGGGTGCTCAAACTATTATAGGAGAAACAATTGTATGCAAAAACATCCAACTGTTTCTTTGGAGTACAAGAGGTGGAATATCTGGTTCATATTGTATCTCACGAGGGTGTTAAGGTAGACCCTAACAAAATTAAAGCCATTAAGGAATGGAAAGTCCCCACAACCATTAAGCAGCTGAGAGGATTTCTCGGGTTAACAGGGTATTATCGCAAGTTTGTTAAAAATTATGGGAGAATAACAGCACCTATAACAACATTATTGAAGAAAGATGCATTTTCATGGACTCCTAAAGCAACTAAGGCCTTTGAACATCTTAAAGAGGCAATGTGCCTAGCATGGGCCTTAGCTACGCCAGATTTCACAAAAACCTTTATTGTGGAATGCGATGCCTCAGGAAATGGAATTGGTGCTGTTTTAATGCAAGAAGGAAGACCCATTTCTTTTGAAAGTTGTCCAATAAAAGGAAAGTATTTACAGAAAGCTATTTATGAGAAGGAAATGCTAGCAATACTGCATGCACTAAAGAAATGACGACCTTACCTAATGGGAAGACACTTCAAGGTAAAAACTGATCATGATAGTCTTAAACAATTTTTGGAACAAAGTCTATCCTTAGAAGAGCAGCAAAAATGGGTCACAAAGATGTTTGGTTATGACTTTGAAATAATATACAAAAAATGGAAGCTAAATGTTGTTGCAGATGCACTCTCAATGTTGAGGAAAAATACTGAGAGGGGGGGGGGGTGAATCAGTATTTAGAGCTGACTGATAATTTTTTTGGTTTTCCTTTCTCTTAATACCATATGTTACATTACTTGTATGTCCAGAGATCTTATCACGTCTTTACTTAAATCATTGCATCATTTATTCATCAGATAAGCATGAATAGAAATAACAGTACAAACCATCAAACATAGAAACACATAAGAACACCAGGATTTAAGGTGGAAACCCAATTCGAGAGAAAACCACCACTGCTGAAGTTTCTATCTTCAATATTTTATTATAAATAAAACATATTTCAATTTCTGTGCTGGCGCAGACTTATACCAGCACGCAGGCACCTACCTGCAGAAAGCTACAACCTTCTCTCGTTTACCAGCCTCTCCTAGAAGGGAGCTACAACCCCCCCTGATCATAACATCAGCTTCTATATACAGAAGGCTTCAACCCTCTGACCCAACGCAACCCTTTATTCAATTAACAAACATATTTTGCCCAATTCTACATAACAGAACAACGAGACCACTGTAATCCAGACTTCAGATAATTTATGCATTCAACATTCCGTGTATCCTTCTGTGTGTATTAACCTTCAGAAACTCCAACTGTCATATGCACTGGATCCATATGTGTTCTTCAGTAGACATCCTCTAGCTTTTCATCGTTTCTTCTGTTGAATACTCTCACGACTCATCACCTTTTAGATCAATGTCTCGAAGGGTGCATCATGGACTCAGAATCATCAATTAAGTGCATTGTCTGTCTATACGGATATTCCTTAGAGGAATTCCTTCTTCACCAATGCTCGTGACGACGCATCAATCGAATAATGATCTTTGTCCTTTATATAGATCTCGCCTTTCTCAATACCATGAGTCTAAAACCACTCAACCGCTAATGGTATTCCTTTAGTTTATCCCCGGGGCTCTTCGATTTCTTTTTAATTTATTTTATTCAAACGGGGAGATTCAAATTATCTATGTGCGCCCAGCCTTTAACCCAAATTTTAACCCTTTGGATTTTATAAACAATATCCAATGCTTTTCCATACACAAGTTTCTTGTTGATGTGGTGAGTTCCGCAAGTGGAACAACCATACATCTCAATCGTTTTTGTATTAATAATCGTGCCAATCCAATTTGAAAACCCTAACCTCCGTTCTTCCATGCACGAATCATCCCAAAGGTAGTCTTTTTATCTCCGCCATATAATATTATTTCAATTCGGGGGCTTCCTTCACACTTTATAACAAAATGTTCAAATTTTATAACTATAACCCCTCTCCAGTTATTTTAAAACTTTACACTGCCCTCGTAACATTACTTTTAATCAAATTTCAATGAACTTTTAACCCGGACTTCAATCTTCAAACAAACTGGATTTCATTCTTTGACCCCGGGCCCACATCACAGTCGGCCATTTGCGATGTGCGATATTGGCGGATCAAACAAAAGTGCGCAAAGTTGACAGTTGCGATTTGCGATAGGATCGCATCGAAATTGGCGATCAAAAATATGGCAGAACACTTAGATGTGCGATATTGCGATCTTGCGATGGCGCGATGATCGCATATCGCAAACAACGGAACTTGCGATGGCGGAAATAACAAATATGTGATATTGCGATGTTGCGATGTTGCGATATTGCGATATTGCGATGTTGTGATATTGCGATGGCGCTATGATCGCATATCGCAAATAATCCATATCAACAAGACACTTGAAGCTTCAAAACTGCGCTTTGCGATTTGCGCTCAAGTGGTAGGGACCACTTGTCCTGCCACGTTCAAATATTTAAAGTCTTTCCACTGTTTAAACATGCTTTCATAAATTTTCTTCATACTTGGTTGTTGAGGGCTTAAATTCCCGAAATGACTGTCTTGAATAACTCGGCTCCTCCGTAAATTAGATTTACGGGAATAACTTCGTTCCACTGTAAAGACGGCTCTGCCCAACACCATAATCAACTCTCCTCTGCAATTTGTGGCTGCAGCCCATGACAATTAATTCATCCTTACATTTCTCCCTTCCTTCTTGAATGCGTGTTGCTGTTCACCAAAATTCTGCTGCGCCTTTGTACTATTCCCATTCTATCTCTACTCCTTCTGTTCGTCCTCTGTTCTTCTCTACTGAACTTTGCCAATTCCTTTGCCATCAATGACAATATTTCCAACAATCTCCCCCTTTGGCATTGATGGCAATACTCTTCCTCGATTTGTCTTATAGAAGCCCTTCTTTGCTTTTCCTCCCCCTTTGTCATCAATGGCAAAGGGTTGATCAAGATCCTTTGTACCATCATGCTCCCCCTGAGATCATGTTGCATCTTCAAACATAAAATTCAATGAAGTAACAAGTAATGCACCCTTTCCACATGACCAATGCTCCCCCTTCGCCTATGCATTCAGAGATGCCCAACAGCACCTTACAACCAATTTAATCTTCTATAATTAAGTAGACCTGATTCTCTGCATGGCAGAGACTACTCCCAGTTTCTGTCTGAGATATTCGAACGCTTCCCTGGGTAGAGGTTTGGTAAATATATCAACAACTTGTTCTTTGGAGGAAACATACTCCAATTTCACCTTTTTCTCAAGCACTTGTTCTCGTAAGAAGTGATATTTGATGGGAATGTGCTTGGTCTTGGAATGCATAAAAAGATTCTTTGAGATACTGATGGAACTTGTATTATCACACATAATGGAGATAGGAGGTGAGCATTTGATTTGAAAGTCTTGTAGAGTTTTCATCATCCAGAGAAGTTGAGTGCAACATGATGCTGCAGCCACATATTCTGCTTCTGCTGTAGATAAGGCAATGGAGCTTTGCTTCTTGCTAAACCAAGATACTAACCGGGGCCCCATATAGAATGCACCACCACTAGTGCTTTTTTGATCATCAACACTTCCAGCCCAATCTGCATCAGTGTATGCATGAAGAGTAAGATCAGCATTCTTTGGATACCATAGTCCAAAGTCTTGAGTTCCTTGTAGATATTTGAATATTCTTTTCACAGCCTGAAGATGAGACTCTTTTGGATTGGCTTGGAATTGTCCAACAATCCCAACTGCATGCATGATGTTTGGTCTTGTCCCAGTGAGATAAAGTAGACTTCCTATCATAGATTTGTATTCGGTTTGATTTACTTTGGGGGAATCATCATTAGAACTGAGATTACATCTAGTTATCATTGGTGTACTTACAGGTTTGCAATCTTCCATGCCATACTTCTTCAGAATTTTCTTGAGGTATTTTTCTTGTGATATTAATATGCCATCTGTTGCTTGTTGCACTTGCAAGAAAAGAAAGAATGTTAATTCCCCAAGCAAAGACATTTCAAATTCTTGCTGCATATCAGAAGCAAATTTCTAACTCATAGAATCGTTATTACTTCCAAAAATGATATCATCAACATATACAACTACAATCAAAAGTTTGTCATTTTCAGTTTTTGTGTACAGGTTGCTATCAGCAGACCCTTTTGAAAATCCTTGTTGATGAAGATATTTGTCAAGACGATAGTACCATGCCCTTGGAGCTTGTTTGAGACCATATAGAGCCTTTTTAAGTCTACAAACAAGTTTTTCATCATTTCCAAAAATGAATCCTTCTGGTTGTTCTATATAAACTTCTTCTTCTAGATCACCATTGAGAAAAGCAGATTTAACATCCATTTGATAAAATTTTATTTGTTGGAATCTTGAAAAAGCAAGAAACATTCTTATGGCTTCAAGTCTGGCTACAGGAGCAAAAGTTTCTTCAAAGTCTATACCTTCTTGTTGAGCATACCCCTTGCACACAAGTCTAGCTTTATTTCTTATAACATCCCCATTCTCATTTAACTTGTTTTTGAATATCCATTTAGTTCCAATGACATTTTTGTCATGAGGTCTTGGTACTAATTCCCAAGTGTGATTCTTTTGAATTTGATCAAGCTCTTCATTCATGGCTTGAATCCAACATTCATCTTTGCTAGCTTGACTGACATTGTGAGGTTCAATAGTGGACAGAAATGCCAGATTTCTAGAAGATCCCACAAGAGTCCTTCTTGTTTGTACACCTGATCCCTTTTCTCCCAAAATTTGAGATTCTGGATGATTCTTTTGAACATATCTAGATGGAGCCTTTTCAGACAACTCCTCTTCAGATTCTTCACTGGGTGAACTGTTTGTATCATTATTTTTTGATGTAGGAGAATATGTGTCCTCATCATCTTCATCTGTTGTTTGCTTTTCTTCTTTTGGGGCTACAAGAGAATCATCAATAACAACATCAATACATTCAACAATATTTTGAAGTCTTTTATTGTAACATTTATATGCCTTACTCCTAGAGGAGTAACCAAGAAATATTCCCTCATCTGCTCTGGGTTCAAACTTGCCAAGTTTTTCATCATTATTCTTGATAAAGCGTTTGCTCCCAAAAATTCTAAAATGCTTTATAGTGGGAGGATTACCATACCAGAGTTCATATGGAGTTTTATCACTATTTACACGAAAATGTGCTTTGTTGAGAATGTTTGCTGCTGTATGTGCTGCTTCTCCCCAAAACGTGTCAGGTGTTCCAGAATCATCAAGCATAGCTCTAGCCATTTGTTGAATTGTTCTGTTCATTCTTTCTGCAACACCATTCTGTTGTGGAGTGCCAGCTACAGAGAACTGTCTTTTTATGCCATTTTGTTCACAGAATTCAAGAAATTCTTTGGATGTATATTCTCCTCCTCGATCAGATCTGAGACACTTGATTTTTAATTCTAATTCATTCTCAACTAGTGCTTTGAAGATCTGAAATTTCTCAAATGCTTCATCTTTGTGTTTAAGCAGCCCAATCCAACACATTCTAGAGAAATCATCAATGAATAAGATATAGTATTCTTCACCACGAGGTGAATTTTTCCTCATAGGTCCACATATGTCAGTATGAATGAGTTCAAGAGGCTTACTTGATGATCCTTCCTTGGCATTAAATTGTACCCTGGTTTGCTTACCGAATTGGCAAGATTTGCATATGATATTTTCAGGTAGCGTAATATTGGGAAGATCACGAACAACTTTAAGTCTGCTTGATTTGTAGATTTGAGAGAAGCTCAGATGCCCCAAACTTCTATGCCATAGCCAATTTTCTGAAGATTTACTCAAATAACATTGTTCTTTGGGGTTCTTCAATATATACAGGTTGTTTGGAGTTCTTTTTCCTTTTATAATTGCTTTACCTGTATCAAGATCATGTAGCACACATTCTTTTGAACTAAAGACAACTTTAGTTCCTTGATCACACATTTGACTTACACTTAACAAGTTATGTTTTAATCCATCCACATACAGACTTCATTAGCTTTCACCTTATCCTTTAGGAAAACAGACCCTTTTCCTTTAATGACCGCAGGAGTATCATTTCCAAAAGTAACATTCTTCTCCTTTTCTAGAGCATTGTATGCAAGAAGTTTGTCTTTATCACCTGTCATATGTCTTGAGCATCCACTATCAATGTACCATTGGTTTTCTTCATCTTCTACAAATAACGCTATGCCACAATTGTCAACCTGTACTTCCTTCTTTTTCCATACTTTGGAGCTCGAAGAAACTTGTTCTTTTGGCTGAACTTTTCTCCTACATTCAGATTCTTTATGGCCAAAGTTATTGCAGTAAGTGCATTCAACTTCATTTTGAAGAGGAGAAAAGTTGTTATAAGTATTCTTCTTTGCTTCAATATCAATCCTTTTCTTTCTTGCTTCTTTTGTCATAATAGTTTTATATGCTACACATTGAACAACTTTATGACCAAAATTGTGACATGAGAAACATTGTCCATTGAAGAAAAAATTTCTGCGATCATCAGATCTTCTATATGAATTTATCTGTTGATTGATGTTTCTTTGAAATACATTCCTTGAATTGAAATGATCATGCTTTACCTGTAAGGATTCTTTATTCCCTTGCTGAGTGATAGCATGTTGTAAACCAGCTGTAACTGCTTTTAGATAATTTGGTGCTGAAGCTTGAGAAGATTCTCTGATATATCCAAGACCTGTCTTTATAAGAGGAGAACGTTGTACCTTGATAATCTCATCTAAGGTTTCAGACCCTTTAGCAAATCTAAGATTCAGAGTTTTTACTTTCTCAAGTTCTTTTCTTAGATTCACAACTTCACATTCTAAATTCTCATTATGTTTCTCTTTATCTTCAAGCTGTTTTTTGAGAGTTTCTATGATTATTTTACTCTCTTCTAGGCAAATTTTGAGTTTATTATTTTCATCAAGAAAATCACTATCTTCTAGAGCATCCACAAAGTATCCTTTTCTTCTTTAGATTCTTTTTAAAATGCCATGAGGTGTCTAAGTTCTTGTTCACATTCTTCCTCACTATCTGATAGCCCATCACTGTCTTCATGAGTATAGTAACTCTTTCTAGTGCTAAACTGATTCTTATTCCTTTTTGCTGCTTCCTTCCCCTTTCTATGTGTTTCTTTATAAGGACACTTAGCAGCATAATGACCAATTCTTCCACAATCAAAACATTTGAAAGGAAGCTTACCTCTGAACCGTCCTGTGCCAAGTTGAAGTTTCTTTACGAAGTTTATCTCATCTTCTTCTGAGATATATCCTGATCCTTCTGTTATTTGTACTTCCTTCCCTTTTGTAGAAGTTCTAAAGACTACTTCTTTGACTTCAGATGGTCCTCCTCTTCTCATTTCATATGCAGTTAGTATGCCATGAAGTTGTACCACAGTAAGATTTTGAAGATCCTGCTTTTCTTCAAGAGCTGAAAATTTTGACTCAAATTTTGCTGTTAGAGATCTTAAGATTTTCTCAACCAAAGTAGATTCAGTTATTGTTTCTCCCAGATTTCTCATGCGATTTACAATATCATCAAGACGTAGAAAGAAATTTGCAATGCTTTCTTCATTAAGCATTTTTAGATTCTCATATTGAATTCTAAGAGTTTGAAGTTTAGCACTTTTTACCTTTGCATCACCTTCATAGCTTAGAATGATTTTGTCCCATATTTCCTTTGCCGTGTTCAACTGCATGACTTTGACAAATTCTGCTTTAGTTAGACTTCCCAATAGAGCATTGATTGCCTTTGCATTTGTTTCATAATTCTTTCTTTCCATCGGATCTGTTGGCACTGTGGCTGGATATCGATATCCTCCTTCAACAATAGCCCATACATCTGCTCCCAGAGACTGAAGATAGGACCTCATCCTTGTTTTCCAAAAGATTAAGTTGTTTCCGTTGAAGAGTGGAGGCCTGATAGAAGCTGTTCCATCTTGATTGCTCATCTTGATTGATCTTCCTTCTAGCGGCTAAGATTTTCAGAAGGACCTACTCCGATACCAATTGTTGAGGAAAAATACTGAGAGTGGGGGGTGAATCAGTATTTAGAGCTGACTGATAATTTTTTGGTTTTCCTTTCTCTTAATACCATATGTTACATTACTTGTATGTCCAGTGATCTTATCACGTCTTTACTTAAATCATTGCATCATTTATTCATCAGATAAGCATGAATAGAAACAACAGTACAAACCATAAAACATAGAAACACATAAGAACACTAGGATTTAAGGTGGAAACCCAATTCGGGAGAAAACCACCGCTGCTGAAGTTTCTGTCTTCAATATTTTATTATAAAGAAAACATATTTCAATTTTTGTGTTGGCGTAGACTTATACTAGCACGTAGGCACCCACCTGCAGAAGGCTACAACATTCTCTCATTTACCAGCCTCTCCTGGAAGGGAGCTACAACCCCCCTGATCATAACATCAGCTTCTATATACAGAAGGCTTCAACCCTCTGACCCAACGCAACCCTTTATTCAATTAACAAACATATTTTGCCCAATTCTACATAACAGAACAGCAAGACCACTGTAATCCAGACTTCAGAGAATTTATGCATTCAACATTCTGTGTATCCTTCTGTGTGTATTAACCTTCAGAAACTCCAACTGTCATATGCACCGGATCCATATGTGTTCTTCAGTAGACATCTGCTAGCTTTTCATCGTTTCTTCTGTTGAATACTTTCACGACTCATCACTTTTTAGATCAATGTCTCGAAGGGTGCATCATGGACTCAGAATCATCAATTAAGCATGTTTTCTGTCCATACAGATATTCCTTAGAGGAATTCCTTCTTCACCAATGCTCGCTCCTCATCATCAATCGAATAATGATCTTTTTCCTTTATATAGATCTCGCCTTTCTCAATACCATGAGTCTAAAACCACTCAACCGCTAATGGTATTCCTTTAGTTTATCCCCGGGGCTCTTCGATTTCTTTTTAATTTATTTTATTCAAACGAGGAGATTCAAATTATCTATGTGCGCCCAGCCTTTAACCCAAAGTTTAACCCTTTGGATTTTATAAACAATATCCAACGCTTTTCCATACGCAAGTGTCTTGTTGATGTGGTGAGTTCCGCAAGCGAAACAACCATACATCTCAATCGTTTTTGTATTAATAATCGTGCCAATCCAAATTTGAAAACCCTAACCTCCGTTCTTCCATGCACGAATCATCCCAAAGGTAGTCTTTTATCTCCGCCATATAATATTATTTCAATTCGGGGGCTTCCTTCACACTTTATAACAAAATGTTCGAATTTTATAACTATAACCCCTCTCCAGTTATTTTAAAACTTTACACTGCCCCCGTAACATTACTTTTAATCAAATTTCAAGGAAATTTTAACCCGGACTTCAATCTTCAAACAAACTGGATTTCATTCTTTGACCCCGGGCCCACATCACAGTTGGCCATTTGCGATGTGCGATATTGGCGGATCAAACAAAAGTGCACAAAGTTGACAGTTGCGATTTGTGATAGGATCGCATCGCAAATTGGCGATCAAACATATGGCGGAACACTTAGATGTGCGATATTGCGATCTTGCGATGGCGCGATGATCGCATATCGTAAACAACGAAACTTGCGATGGCGGAAATAAAAAATATGCGATATTGCGATGTTGCGATGTTGCGATATTGCGATGGCGCGATGATCGCATATCGCAAATAATCCATATCAACAAGACACTTGAAGCTTCAAAACTACGCTTTGCGATTTGCGCTGAAGTGGTAGGGACCACTTGTCCTGCCACATTCAAATATTTAAAGTATTTCCGCTATTTAAACATACTTTCATAAATTTTCTTCATACTTGGTTGTTGAGGGCTTAAATTTCCGAAATGACTGTCTTGAATAACTCTGCTCCTCCGTAAATTAGATTTACGGGAATAACTTCGTTCCACTGTAAAGACGGCTCTGCCCAACACCATAATCAACTCTCCTCTGCAATTTGTGGCTGCGGCCCATGACAATTAATTCATCCTTACATTTCTCCCTTCCTTCTTGAATGCGTGTTGTTGTTCACCAAAATTCTGCTGCGCCTTTGTACTCTTCCCATTCTATCTCTGCTCCTTCTGTTCGTCCTCTGTTCTTCTCTACTGAACTTTTCCAATTCCTTCGCCATCAATGACAATATTTCCAACACTCAAGAAAGAATGAATATGTGGAAGCATTTCTTTATGCCATTTCTATTATCCAACCAGATTAGATAATTGAAGCAAGGGATGAATGGAAGAAGGAAGAAGAAGTGTTAACACTCATTCAAAAGTTGTAGCAAGATCTTAGTACATCTGATACATTTAGTTGGAAAAATGATTCCTTATGGTACAAAGATCGCTTATATCTTTGTAAGAATTCCCAACTAAAACAAAAGATTCTTTTGGAATTGCACACTTCTCCTTTAGGAGGACACTCAGGATTTTTAAAAACTTACCACAGGGTGAAGAAAGAATTTTTTTTGGGATGGCCTTAAATCTGATATTCGAAAGTTTGTGGCGGAATGTTTGGTTTGCCAGCAGAATAAAGTGGAAACAATTAAGACCCCAGGACTTCTACAACCTTTATCCATTCCAAGCCAACGTTGGGAGGAGATTTCAATGGATTTTATCACAGGTTTACCTAAGTCCGAAGGAAAGAGTGTCATCATGGTGGTAGTTGATAGACTTACCAAGTATGCACACTTTTGTGCATTATCTCATCCATTTAAAGCTAGTATAGTTGCTACTACATTTATGGAAACAATTCAAAAGCTACATGGAAACCCAAAGGTTATTGTGAGCGACAGAGATCCCATTTTTACTGGAAATTTTTGGACGGAGTTATTTTCTTGTTTGGGTACCCAATTAGCTCATAGCTCATCTTATCATCCTCAATCCGATGGTCAAACTGAGATAGTAAATAAATGTTTGGAAGGATATCTTCGTTTTTTTGTATCTGATAAACAAACACAATGGGTCAAGTGTTTACCTCTCGTTGAATGGTGGTATAACACTTCCTTCCATACTACAGCAAAAATCACCCCATTTATGGCACTTTACGGATATCATCCACCATCCATCACATCATATTTAAGAGAAAATTCGAAGGTTCAAGCAGTGGAAGATCACATCGAGCATCAAAAAGAAGTTCTCCAACTCTTAAAGGATAACCTGAATTTGGCACAAAATCAAATGAAACAACAGGCAGATCAACATCACAACGAGAGAATTTTTGATGTAGGAGACTGGGTATTTTTACGGCTACAACCATACAAACAAATGTCTCTCAAGCACGCTAAGAAGGATAATAAATTATCGCCAAAGTACTATGGTCCTTACAAGGTGTTGCAAAATATTGGTACTATGGCATAAAAATTGGAGCTTCCTGCTTCTTCATGAGTGCATCCAATTTTCGATGTTTCATGCTTAAAGAAGGTTATAGGTGAAAATCTTCCAGTTCAAACAATATTTCCAAAACTTGATGAGGAAGGAAAAATCATATTGGAACCTGAAGCGATCACGGAAACAAGAACTCGACAGCTACGAAATCGATCAATTTTAGAGTATACTTACCCACTGAAGATTCTACATGGGAGGATGAGAATTTTATACAGAAGCACCCAGAGCTACTCAAGCGTTGAGGACAACACTTTTTGAAGGGGAGGGGCATGTTAGGTCGCTATATTACTAATATAGTCCCTTATTATTGTTAGTGTAACCCCCTTATTATTATTATTGTACCCCTGTAACCCCCATATTGTTATTATTGTGCCCTTAAATTATTATTGTTAGGTCAGCTAGGATTACATTGTGGCCTGATGGACTCCTATATATAGAAAAGGGGTTTTGTAATTTGTATCATCCAATTCTTGTTCATGTAATTTATTGGAGGTTGCCCCCTCGAAGTGGCTTATTTCTAAGGCGTTGATATCTTTATTCTTCTATTTTTGGAGCTGTTTTCACAACATAATTCGTTTGAGATATATTCATCACCATTATTGCTCTGTAGAGCCTTCACTTGCTTCCCCGACTCTTTATCCACCAATGCTTTAAAGTCATAGAACTTTGAGAATTTTTTATCTTTCTTCTGCATGAAGAATATCTAGCATCTACGAGAATAGTCATCAACAAAAATAACATAGTACATGTGTTTTTCTATTGAAGCAACCAACAATGGTCCACACACATCTGTGTGAACTCTCTCCAAGATCATCAAAGCATGGTTCTCCTTTTCATGAAAGGTGGTCTTCAAAAACTTAACCATAGTACATCCCTTGCACTGATCTACCTGCGCAATTGTACCCTTCGGAAGTCCAGTAGAAATTTGCTGCAAAATATTTAGGGCACCATGGTGAAGATGGCCCAATCGCCTGTGCCATAATTCACTCTCATCTCGGCTCACCACTTCTTCTTTTCCCACTATTCTAGCGCAACCATATACCTCCAGCTGGTAGATATTCTTAAGTCTAATCGCTATCCTTTTGTTTTGAACCATTGTTTTATGTCATAGGAAATATTTTCCATCACTGAAAACAACATCATAACCTCTGTCCTCCAACATCACTACTGAGACCAAGTTCTTCTTTAGACCTGGAACATTCATAACACATTTCAACAGAAATAGTTTACCTGACTCCCCCTCAAAGGTAATGGTACCAATGTCGGTCACACCTTATTTTCCATCTTCACCCATATTTATATGCATTCGGAGATCTTTCTACTCCAAGTCACTGAAAAGCTCCTTATCTCTCGTCATGTGGAAGGAAGCACCACTATCAAGGTACCACACCGATCCCATTGCGCTTGAAACCAAGCATGCGATCAAAGAGAAATCAAGTTCAAATTGCGAGGCAAGGGTCTCACCAGCTGCAGCTCCAACAACCTTCTTGTTCTTCTTTTTCTGTGGGCAGTTAGTGTAAATATGCCCATGTTCATGACAATGAAAACACTTCACCTTGGACAAATCCAGCTTCTTGCCTTTAGCCTCAGATTTTGAGTGGAATTTCTTCCCCTTCCCTTTCCTTGCTTTGGCAGCCAAAGCACAATCCTCTTCATCATCATGCTTTGATGAAGAGTCATCTCTAGTGTTCTGCCTGAACTCCTCCTACACTAGATCCGACCTTAGTCATTCCCAATCCGGCAGTTTTTCCCGTCCGTTGACAGAGTCTTGATAACTGTGCCAACTCTTAGGAAGCCCGAGAGAACCAAGCTCACGAAATCATCATTAGCAACAGTGATTCCCACACTCCCCAGTTCATCCCCACATTGATAAATTTTTTTGAAATACTTAGGAATATTGTCGCCCTTTTCTATTTTGATTTTTCTGAGTTTATCCTTCAGTGCCAATTTCCTATGGTCACTGCTGCTTTGGAAAATATCTATCAAAGCCTTCCACATTACAAATGGAGTGGCTTTCCTATGAAGGCTTGAGACAATATGGTCTCTCACACCTTCCAACAGAATTCTTCTCGTCTTCGCAACTTTCTTTTTCCATGCATCAAGTAATGCAACATCCATCGAAGTGGGCTTAGGAACATCACTGTCGATGAATTCCTTCAAGCCATTATCTTCAAGCACTGCCTCCATCCTATCCTTCCATGCAATGTAGTTTGAGTTGCCCTCGAGTGCATACTCTAATCGCAAACAATTGAAATCCATTTCGATGTTTACTCAACTTTCACACCAAGAAATTCTTGCAGCAAATTCATATTGTTTCCACCAACAAAACTCAGCTACTACTTCAATATTGTAATCTTCTTAGCTCCAATACCATGTAGAAATTTTATAAATACTATGATGTATTGTTGGATTCTTCTGATCTAACAATTATATCCACTGTTAAATACATAATCCTTCTACTTAATTCTTTGCGGAAATTTAATCGCCAATTCCAAACACATGAAGAAAAATCAATCACACATAACAATATGCTTTTACCAAGAAAGCATAAAGCTAAAAACTCCAACTATCATATATTATGTATATCATGGATCATGAAACAATCTCATACAAAGCTCTACTCCAAGAGCTCTCAGTACAATATATAATCGTCTCACACTGTCATACAAAAATTGGCTCACACATGCACCAATTCACTGCCTCCTGACAGCCTGCCTCCATTGCGCAATCCCTGTAGATGAAGATCCCTGAATGAATTTGATATTGAATTTCCTTGACTGCGCAATCCTCATTGGTATCTCCAATGTGTGTGTAGATGCATTGAATGCACCGCTATAGTCACAATTGATAGTCAACCAAGCCCTTTCACGTATCTTTCAACTGGGTCTCCACTGGATCTGACATGCATGTAGTTAACAATAGTATTTCTTCAGTTGCATGTGAGACCACCGCTTGTGGATTAATTAAATAATTAATCCATTGATCTCTCACTAGTGTATCACTAACCTAGTGTATCTTTAGTTACAACTAGTTAAAACTAGCACAATTGAGTTTAACTCACTTAACTGAGTTAAACTAAATAACAACTTACATAACTACACATCCAACTCTGTTACAACTTTGTATCACTCAGTTACAATGAAGTCCACTCTGCATGTCCCACCAACCAACCTTAGAACTCGTAATTCCTTTAGTCAACTGGCTTGCCACATCAGTTAACTGAAATCAAGTGCTTCAAGAGAATAGATTATTATTTATGGTCTAATTATTATTAAGGGCTAATAATAATTGACATCCGATCTATTTTTAGACATGAAATCTATATATAGACTTTGCCCATGTATCTAAAAATAGAATCTCATTTATAAATAAAATTTTCTCAACCATTTATAAATAGACTCCCGCTATAAACAGAATATGCTCACCACTCTAAAAATAGACATACACTTAAAATTAGCCTGCTAGCCCCACCTAGTGTAGGTGCTTAATTTTCACTAAAATCATCATCTTGTTGAATCTCAACATTTATAATCCAACTCAAACATAAAATATTTATATTTAAATAAAAAATATCATAAACTCCATCATAATAATAAATAATTATTTATCAATAAAGGAATTCCCATAACCCTCCATAATCTAATATCAAATCACCATGATATCTGTGATACTTATAATCTAATCAAGTAAGTGTTCATCTAAACAAAGTATGAGATTTATAAACTATATCAAATAACATACATTTAAAAGATAAATTATTTATTTATCAATCTAACTACTCATCATTGAATTTGAAAGCTTGCTTAAAAAGGTTTTGCTTTTAGCCAAAAATCATTTCTATGCGTTCTCTATTTTTTTTTCTTCCCTGGGAATCATCGACATTCTTATCACTATTGATCATTTTTGCATTGAACAGGGTTACAATTCTTTTGTCCATTCTTGATATGAAGTTTGTAATTTATTTTTAAGGAATCCTACTATTATCATATAAATAAAACATGTTTTCCAATCATAATCATATGTTTTTCACCATTTGCTAAAATAATACTGGATTAATGACCGTGGTCAGCTAATAGGTAAGAGCGTGAGACCATTTTTAACAATATATTTATTGTTAAGCAAATGAGCCTACTTTGAATCTGATGAAAATTTGTCATGATTTCATAAGCAAATGTACCTTGTCATTTTATCAGAGTTTAGGATTATGTTTGAATAATATATTTTAATAGTTTTGTTCCTCTTTGAATTACCTCAAAACCACTGACTTAAAGATTGGACAGCGGCTTCGTTTTAGTAAGTCTTGAAAAGCTTTTTCCGTTCATTGTATCTTTCGGCTGAACTGGAACCTCGTCTGGATATTATAGGCCGCTGAATTTGAACCTCGGCTGGATAATTCTGACTCGTTACCAATTCTTTTAAATTAAAAAATTGTACTTCAAAGTTCAGACGGTCATATGTCAAAAAGCTTGTGGCTTTCACTGCGTCAACGGTTCGGTGGAAATGTCACATGCATTCCTTTGAATGATTCAAAGCTACCCCAATTTTGGGTT
Organism: Pinus albicaulis; assembly: GCA_034641835.2. NCBI lineage: Eukaryota > Viridiplantae > Streptophyta > Pinopsida > Pinales > Pinaceae > Pinus > Pinus albicaulis. Next base: position 962,294,842 of record CM076575.1, read on the forward strand.
GGTTTAGTTTAGGGTTTCTGGTATTCTTGCCAACAACTCATATACGATAACAGAACCAGAATTAGGGTTTTGGGTTGGTTTATATTGTATCTAATTCTTAATGTAAAGTGATCTTATTATTGCAAGGCATTCTTATAAATATGGCGACGATCTGCATTGGTTAGCAGGTAAACGAAAAAGTCAAAAGCTTGAAGTTAAATTTTTGTAATTTTGGGATTTGATTTTATTGATCTGTTGTCTTTGTGGATCAAAATTCGGGCCTCAAATTCTATGTTACCCTGTAATCTTATAAAGATGTTGATATTAATGACTGAAAAATATATATTAATAGTACGGATTTATATTTATTTTGAAAATTAATAAAACTTCATTTTTCTTTTTAAAAGTAATCAATTTTATTATCTAGTTGGGTGTCCGAGTGTGGCAACCTTAAAATTTTGAAAATTAATAAAAAATAATTTTATTTTTTTTAATAAATTTTATTACCTCATTCTCTTTGGTGTTTAAGTGTGATCATTTTGAAAATAAAATTAGTATTAAGTTTGAAATATTTAAAAAATAGAAATTATATATATAATTCCTGTAACATTTTTATATAATATTAAAAATTGTTGCAACTTTTTCTTTTATGTATATAATATTTAAAATTTAGAATATTTATATATATATATATATATATATATATATATATATATATATATATATATATATGTTTTTTATATATTATTATAATGATTTATAAATATATAAATTTTAATATAAATAAAAAATAAATTACATATAAATTTATATTTATTGTTTAAATAAAAAATAATGCATATATATTCAACAAATATCATATTACATTTTATTATTATAATTGTTTATAAATATATAAATTTATATAATTTAAGTGTGCATGGTATAAGAAAAAATTAACTTATTGAGAATATATATATATATATATATATATATATATATATATATATATATATATATATATATATTATTATTATTATTATTATTATTATGTATATTCAACAAATATTACATTTTATTATTATTATTATTATTTATAATTATATAAATTTATATAATTTAAGTGTGCATGGTATAAGAAAAAATTAATCTATCAAAATTGTAATGATCAAATAAAAAATATTATTGAAAAAAAATAAAAAAAAATTGAGTGTCATGTATCTTACCATGTTTAGAATAGAAAATGATGGGTTGTATTGTTAAACACTTCATGATTAGAAAGTTCGTAGGGTGCTATCCACTAGTGATTTTGATGAGCTATGTAAATTAAGTGACTTTGGCGAGCTATATAAATTAATAACACAAAACAGAGATTTACTAAATCATCCAATAAATTGATATTCAACAAATTTTAAATTTAATCAATTTTATTTAATCGCTTATAATATTGTAATTAATATCAATTATTATGATAATTATAATTGATCCACAATTATTATTAAAAAAATCAAACTTTTTCAACCATAATAATAACATGTATGGATACACTTTCACTTCTAATTTTTTATAAAACTAACGGTTCAAATAATTTTAAATTTTACGAAAAAAAAAAAATAGTTGTTTTATATGTATAATCCTATGTATTTCAGTGAGTAATTAGTTACTTGATCATTTGTAAAATAATGACTTCAACGTCAAATAGTTGATATATAGTTCAATTACTTACTCGAGTTCAACATAAAATAGTTCAATGACTTAGTTCTTGTATATATAATATCCTAATTTTGTTTTTAGACCCGACAATACTGTTCAACCGACTATCTACCAAAAGATAAAGCATTCAGGGTTGACAAATGATTGATTTGAAATTTGAAATTTGCAATTTTCTTGCGAATGAAGAGTATACCGAAAATCCGATGTTCTTTACACAACTTTATCTACGTAATGAACATTTTTCATGCGAAAGAAGCTTATACGGAAAATCTGATCTTCTTTACCCCACTTCACCCACATGATAAACAATTGAAGTCAATTTTTTTCAAATATAATTATTTGTAAAGAATAATGTAAATTATGATAAAGTAATATTACAATTTTTTAATCATAATTAAATATAAAAAATAAAATTAGTTGTGATAACTATAATTTATAAACATAATTTAAAATAATAAAATAATATATATATAAGTGCTCTCAGGTTTTTAAGTTATTTTTTTTCCACAGAAAAAATCAGCAATTTTTTATTAAAATTAATGAAAGTTACAATTGTACAAATGTTTTTAAGCATTTCAAGACACCCAAAGGGCCCGTGTGCTCAAGCACATTAGTCTATGTAGCTAGGCTACCAAAAAAGAAATTACATTTTGCTAGCAGAGTTGGGATTTTCACACTTGCCCTTCCTCTTTGTTACTGTCTGCCATGTCCTTGAGTGGAGGGGTGAAGGAACTAGGGCCAGCTCATCGTTCCTCATGGAGTTTTCTTTTTCGTAGTCTGAGCTTTCTGACACATGCGATATTTTATTCACTCCTGAATTTGAAGTAGAATCATGCTTCGGATCTGTCATCGGCTCCACCGTCTGTGACGTCTTGGTGATATCCATTTGTTCTTGTGTTGCTTGTTCATGATTTCCTTGTTCTTTTGCGGTCTGTTTTTCCTCCTTCTGGGTTGGGATATCCCCTTCTTCTTCTGTCTCTTGCTCTTGTCCTCCTGAGGGAAATTTCCATCCCCTAGATCGTTTCCCTGTTTTCTTCTTTTTCTTGCTCTTCCTTGTTGCATTTGGGAAGGTATTTTGAAGATTCCCTATTTTCCAGCATATTCTACACCTAAACATTGTGTTTTCATAGTCCAAGTGTTGTAACCATTTTTTATGGTTATATTTCAGTATGATACTTTCAGGAAGCCCCTTGCTGAGGTCCAGTTCTACAAAAATTCGTGAAAAAGTGAATATTCTCTCCTCCAGTCTCTCTGGATGTCTGTTTTGATATATCTTCCTAGAGTGTTCCAAATTCCCTCTAAAACTCCTTCATTCCAGAAATGGAGCGGGAGATTGTATAGCCATACCCATACCAGCATTCTGGTTATCTCCATCGTATTGGCATCGAAATCTGGGAACTAAGGAGTGGTGAATAGTCTTGTTGACCCCCAGAACCACGAACCTGCTCTAAGAATGATGTCTCTGGCTTCTTGTGTTGTAAATTTAACAATGAAGAAGCCCTTGGAACAGAGGTATATATCGCAATCCATGGTCCATTGGGTGAAAATCCAATGGAACAACTCCATTGGTTTTGGCCAGTAGCAGTTAAACCTGCATATTATTGCCTCTGTTTCAAAGGCAGACCTATAAACCTCAGTCTCTGCTGCCTCAATGATCAGTTCTGGAATGCAGTTCATTTGCTTCACAATATAAGGTCTAGGCATGTTATTTGTTTGTTTAGGAGGAATTGCTTCTGTGTTCTTTCCCTGCAGGATATTCCTATAGGATGGGCCTTTTTGGATCCCTGTTTTGAGTGTATGGGCTCCTTTCATCTGACCTTGAGTTATGGTCTAGGCATGTCTATTCGATGTGCTTCCTCCTGTGACTCCTCCTTTGAGTCTTAGATTCAGGATTATGGAGGAGTTCTGTTGGATCTGATAATATTTTAGAAGTTTTCTGTCCTATAGAATTTTTCCTGAGAATATCAGACTCTGTTTTCTAGCTGGGATACCTATTTTGAAGTGAATCTTCTACTTTAGATCTGTGATCTATTCCAAGTCCTGTACCAAAAGGGTTTGGGATTTTCCTTCTATTGTTCTTATAAAAATCTGGAACCTGTTTGCTGCATTTTTCCCCTTTCCTTTTTTTTTTGTCTTGTGGTTTTCCCCCCCATACCCTTCAGGCATTCCCCTGTAGCAGCATGTTCACCAGAACCCAAGTCCTTTATCTCTCCATATTGCTGGAAAGCAGGTTTGAAGCCGACTCCTCTCCAAAACCTCAGATCCCAGAACATTGGGAGGGAAAGAGGGCCAACTAACTCAAAACCCCAATCGACAGTTGAGACAATGATCCAGCAATGGAAATTATAGCTTGATAAACTAAAGACAACAAGATCATAATGAAGGGAGATATTTACCCATAGAAAATTTCGTAGCCCGCTAGATCGGATACAAGTTGAGAAAGGCGCAATCCCATCCCCTTTGCAAAGGGTCATCCAGCCATGTGAGATATCCCGTGGAGGTCTGTTCCTGTCTTCCAGGTTGGCTGACCCCGATCCATTCCGCCCGCACCTCCTACAGGTCCCCAGATCGACTGCCCTATTTGTTGTCAGCTTTCTTCTGCCATGGCTAGTGCCTCCTCCCTTGCGGCACTTGCCCTCCTTCCTTTGCAGAGTTGTGAAGGCGCATGCCCACTGTCGTAGATTTGGAGCCTACCTCCTTCCTCACTCCAAAGATTTCGAACCCCCCAGCGCAGGCCCTCCCTTCTTGGTTCGTCGTTCTACAACGCCGCTAAAACCTGGACCACCTGCCCTATCCTACTATTGTTACTGCTCCCTCACTCCATCACCCTTAAAGTCGTCTTTTTAATCCCCCAAGTTCCCAAGTCATTAAAAGAGTAAACTACACTCTTAAGATATTATATTAATGAAACATTAAATATTTATTTTAATCATTTAAAAAGTAGTATAAAATCTCATTAAAATTGAAATAATTAAAAATTTTAATAATTAATTTGTTTTATTCTTTTAAAAATTTTAGAAATAAATAATAAAATTTAAAAATATTTTATAAATCATTTAATTTTTATATTCACTAAATTAATAAATTTATTCACTAAGCTATGGAATTTATATACATATATTTGAAATTTATAAATATTAAATAAAATTATGAAATAATTTATTTAATATATATATATATATATATATATATATATATATATATATATAGCTTCATATGGCTTCATAAACTAAGATTTATTTGAAATTTATAAATATTAAATAAAATTATGAAGCATTTTTATTTAATATTTACAAATTTAATATATATGGTTTTATGATTTATATTAATTATCAAATTATAAATGACATTTTTTTTATAATTTATCTTAAATAAAAATAAAGAGAAATACATCATTAAATCATAATTTAGTCAAATTATTAACAATATATTCTAGATTTTATATTGATAAAAATAATATTATAACTTAAAAAACACTTATTAATTTTGTGAAAGCAAAATTCATAACTTCAACCTAACTTATTTTTTATTAAACACACATTTCCACATTCATAATGGTTCGGGAGATATGTTTCAATTACAATTCACAATCATGATTCATTTTCTTTTATGTATTTTTTATGCTTTGTTATACCAGAAAAAAAATTGTAAATATAAGTATATCTTAAATCTTAAAATATCTCACTTGAAAATTAGCTAACAATCTTCATTAAAGTATGACTTGAGGTTAAGAGAACATTCACATATGAAAAAAAAACTTTCAACAATTTTCATTAAACTCATTGATATATGACTCGAGGTCAAGAAAACATTCACATATGTTACAAAAACAAACCTTCCATTAATAATAGTTAAATGAAGGAAATGTTTTAAATTTATGAACTAATAAATAATTATATCATACAAAAACCTAACAACCTTACTTCCCATAAAATTCATCTACTACATCATAAACAAGATTTATTTAATATTAGAAGTATTAAAATGTTCATATCAACAATTTCCTTCCTAATGAAGATTTTTGTGATTATGACATTAAACATTAAAACATATATTTCAACAAATTTATTTTTTTAAAGATTTCCATAATTATAAGCTAAGTTTATCAAAAGTTAATACATAGAAAAAAATATTTAATTGTAAAAAATTAATAGAATTTTTAAAACGTTTAACTATATGTAATTGATAATTATAATGACAAAAGGATGAAACTCTAATTACTTGTATTAATATGTTTAATATGTTCAAATATGAGGTCGATGTAATCATAAATGAGTTAAGTTCTAATAATATATTTATGTTTTAAGAAATTTTGTTATTTATATTTGATATAATGACTAATATAGATATATATTGGTGTAGGAGTATTTTTGGCTTTGAGAAATTTTTATTGAATACAAATAAATTTATGTTAAGTTTGTAATAAGTGTTGTTACTCTCATGTGTTTTAAGTTGTCAATACAGTTATTATGTTAGTTTCTAATACATCCAATTAGTAGTTGTTTCTACTCTCGTAGTTGTATTTCCTCAAAGTGATAATTTTTTTTTGAGTTTTTGACACATCTAAAATTAGTAGTTGTTTAGTTTCACTACTAAAAGACAATCACTACAAGACACATTGCAAGAATGAGACCGAGTTTACAAAATTGGTTTTCCACACACTGAGAAGAAGCGAAACAACTCAGTTCAAGAAGGAGAAGCAGTTAGCACAGTGGAAGTGATTTGTTTCAATAAAATACAAAGAGGTTAGTAGTGTGAGGATAAATTTCATGAACACGAAAGAAAAGAGATTTTTTCTTTTTTCTTTTGGCCTAATGGTTTTCTACGGGATCGCTTCGGCTCTCGGGCTTTGGTCATTGAATTGTTGGCATTGGTTTTAGATACTGCACAATTTTCAGAGAGAACAAATGGATGTTGTATGATTTGGTGAGGATGTTTGATTATTCTATAACATTGTGGCATTTTCAAGTACTTTTGGACTCCACTCTCAAATTTGTATTCTTATATGTAACAACACATTTGGAATGAAATAAAAGATATTTGAATCCCTTTTTGTGTTCTTGTGAGAAAATGCAAATTACTCTATGTCTGTTCTATGTGTTTTGGTCCTTGAATTAATGAATATAGTATCCAAATCCCAATGGTGTAGGTTGTGCGCTCTGTAACAATCCAGATTTTGTAGGTGTTATGAAATCTACAAAACCTGGACTGTGTCAAGTGGTAATAGACTGGGATTAGTTCTGGTATTTCCACCTGGAATCCATTCATTTAACATGGTACTAGGAAATTGTTATGATGGTTGCACAACAGGAGTGTTGAAGGCACAAGTTGGATAAAAAATCACAGGTTGATGTTTATGGATGTTGTGAGGCATTTACAACTTGTTAGGATGCCACCAAGGAGAAGAGAAGTAGGACAAGAAGGTAGAGGAAAATGAGAGCTAGAAGAGTTAAGACAGAAAATAGAAGATTTGGAGCATAGAAGAAATGGAGATGCAGAAGTAGATTCAAAGCCTAGAGAAGAAATTGGTGAAGAACGGGAGATTGATGAGAGAGAGAGAGAGAGCCAAAAATGAGTTTTATTTAATACTTGAGCATTAGAGGTATTGCAAGAGTGGAAGTTTCTTTTTATGATGGAAATCTAAGGGTTGATGTGCTCATCAATTGGATTGGAGAAGTCAAAAGATACTTCAACTATGAAAATTTTCAAGATCCAAATATGGTAAAATTTGTTAAGATGAATTTGAAGGATCATGTTGCATTGTGGTGGGATATGTTGCAAAAATACATGGTAAATAATTAGCTAGAAAATAGAAATACATGGAAGAATATGGTCTCAAAGATCAAGGAGAAAAATCTTCTTTTTGATTACCAACAAAATTTTTATAGACATATAACCACCCCTCCCACATTTACCCACTTGTACAATCTCTCCAGGGTAAAAATGAGTTAAGTGTCACTATGATATGACCCAACCTCCAATTTCTAGTTACAGAAGTGGGTTTGAAAAAAAGATAAAAAAATTACATCCCTCAGGAACTACAAACCACTGAGGAGATTGCAAACCTCTTGTAACACCCTCCTCCCACATTTATCCAAGTTAACCTGTTTATTGGGGTAAAAAAGTGACAAGAGGCTACTATGATTTGATTCAAATCCCCATGTAGAGTTAAGGAAGTGGAACTGACAAAACACAACCAATCTCACCTTCTACACATGCTACAGAACCCTTAGGAGCCATCCAACCCTTCTAAGTGTTCAACCCCTATGAAAACCCATCATTTTACTGACGTAGAGACTCAGTCATTCCCATGATATGGGCGTGCATGCGTCTGGGATCCTCTATTCGGTCCCAAAACAAGGGCATGCCTGAACTAGGGACTTTTCCAGGTATTTTTGTGCCAACAAATCTGGATTTTCTGCCAATTTTTCAGGGCCAAGACTCAAGCCACTTCCTAGAACTCCATGAAACTTCCAGAAATGAAACAATGATGCAAATTTAAATACTTGAACAAATATTTGGCTGGACCCCTACTAGATGTGACAGGAATTTCATCAAACATGCCAGAAATATGCATTCTACAAGTATGTTGACAATGTTGGATCTACCGAGATTCATGGGATCTCCCTGATATGAACTACAAGATATAGCTCACATCATTTGGTGTAGAATTCCAATCTCGAGTAAATTCTCGGTTTCCATATTCTTAAATATTTTCCTCGGATCTAACTGTCAGCAAGAGAGAGGTATGGATATGTACTTTTGAAAAGAAAGGGGGTGTGCTTGGTGAATGTCTAATTGCAAGTATGTCAAGGTTCTTCTACCACTGGGGGATAGAGTTAAGTGATACTCTAGGAGAAATGTAATAGCAACACCCAAGAAGTGACATGCATGAACCAAAGGATCCATCTAATACCCAGTGGAATAGTCCACAAGGGATGTGACGGTCATTACAACTAAGAATTGAGAAATATATGCCTAATATCTGGCGGAATATTCCACAAGGATGGGAAAAAAATAACAACCATTACAACACATTCTCAAAAATACAAGTACTAAAATAACCAAAATATTTCAACTATCTTAGCACATGTGAAAGAAAACATGAAACAAAAACATCTGCATAATATTCTTACAAACATTCACAGTTCATTCATGAAGGACGTGCTGGCCTCGGAAAGATTTTGTTATTAAGTAAAATTTCCAAGACACATATGTTGAATCAACATCACTAGCTCCAATATTGGAGCATTGGAGCCACTCCTTTCTCTACAAAAGTACTAGCTTAACTCTCTAGTGCTTTGTTCGTTGAGAAAGGGTGAAAATTCCTTTGTTAGGTCCCTATATTACTAGTGTAGTCCCTTATTGTTGTTAGTGTATCCCCTTATTATTATTATTGTACCCATGTAGTCCCAATATTGTTATTATTGTGTCCCATAAAACCCCACTATTGTTATTGTTGTGCCCTTACATTATTATTGTTAGGTCGGCTAGGATTATATTGTGACCCCATGGACTCCTATACACAGAAAGGAATTTTTTTCATTTGAATCATCCAATAATTTTTCATTTATGTAATTTAAATGAGGTTTACCCCTCGAAGTGGCTTTATTCTAAGACGTTGATCTCTCTTTTCTTCTCTTTTTGCAGTTGGTTTCATAACATCTGGTAACAGAACTTTGGATTCTAGGGTTTCGTTGCTTCAAACAGGTCATCGTGGCATTTTTTTTATAACTTGTTTTCTATGAAGGTTCGTATGTGAAAAAAGAAACCATTTGCTAAAAACTCCTGAGGAAGTTCGTGTCAAAATTTCAGATCTTGGTTCGCAATATTTTCGGAGATATGATCTGTGGAAGTTAGGGTTTTGGCAGGCTCCCAAATTTCATCTCAAAGAGGTGACCTTGGGAAAATCATCATAACTTTCTCTCTTAGTATTGGATTGAAATTATGTAAAAAGTGGCTGAAATTAAACATAATGTGGTAACCTTTATATTAATTTCAAAGCAAGAGGAGGAAACAATGACACGTGGCACGTTGTACAAGTTTTCTCTACTGAACTAGCCTGTAATTAGGTCATTGTGGGATATTGGGAATAACTTTGTCTTGAAGAATCAAAATCAGGTCATACCTGTGGCATTGGAAATAAGACACAAACGGCTACTATAGGACCGAAGATCAATTCTTGGGGATCCAAAATTATATAGATACATCAATTTCAATATTGAGCTTCTCAAAAGAAATAAAAAGGTGTGAATTTTTTTTAAAATTACATAAGTCTTGTTTGAAAAATCAATTTGAAGTGTTTCCAAGGGCATATTCAAGCATAGATATCAGTATTGGGTTCTAAAATCCAACCTAAAAATAATTCAACACCCATTAAGCCCTCAGAAGGCTCTACTATGAATCACGAAGAGGAAGAAGTGCAACATGATATATCAAAATTACAAGAGCAAGTGCATCAAATTTCGCTCTCGCGAAGAGAAAAAAAAATGAAATGGAAGTTTTGAAGAAAGGCATGGAAGCTAATATGGATGGTTTGAAGAAAATTGTGGAAGCTAATATGGATGGTTTGAAGAAATGCGTGGAAGCTAAGATGGATGGTTTGAAGAATGGCATGGAAGCTAAGATGGATGGCATGGAAGCTAACATGGAAGACATGAAGAATGATCTAAGAGTAGACGTGGAAGGTTTGAAAATTTTGATACAGGAAATGATTCTTATGGCGAAAATGCAGTACAGGAAACTCGCAATTAGAACAAAATAAATGTTGATCATGATTTCATAAACTCTAATGTTGGATGTAAGACCCACCATATTACAAAGATGGATATGAGGAAGTTTTATGTAAAGGATAGCGTAACATGGATAATACAAAAGGAGAAATATTTTGATCTCCATAATGTGCAAAAAACAAAAAAAGTACGCATTGCAACTTTACATTTAGAACAAAATACATTTTTATGGGATCGATGGATTTGATTTCGTAAAAACATTATAACTTGGTCAATTTTTACAGAGGAAATGATAGCACATTATGAGGATACAAAGAAAAACACCTTCTTTAAACAATTGATAAATCTCAAACAAAAGGGTACAATGGTGGATCACAATGAGGACTTTCAAAAATTGAATATAAGGGTAACTAATATTCTAGAGGAACATAGGATTGATGTCTTCATAGGGACTTTAAAGGATAGCATCTAACATGAGGTTTGCCTTTGGGAACCTAATTCATTGGAGAAGGCATTTAGGCTGGTAAGAAAATTTGAAAGTAAAATTATGGTGATAAGGAAGCCTACCACTGACATATATAAAGATGGAAGTGTTGCTACTTCTAGACTTCCACAACCTACAAGGTTGACACCACAACAATTAGAAGAAAAAATAGAAAAAGGGAATTGTTATAGTTGTGATATAAAATACACTAAAGGTCATAAGTGTGCTGAGAAGAAATTATTTTACATAGATTGTGAAGAGGAGGAAGAAAATGAACAAGAAACTTCAAAAGAAGAGGATATACACTAGGAACCAACCCTAGAGAAAGAATAAATGAGTCTGACCATATCCTGTAATGGATTGGTAGGAATTACCACTCCTAAAACTCTCAATATAGAAGAACATATCAAGAAGAAAAATTTAATAGTCTTGATTGATTTAGGTAGCCAAGGAATTGAATTGCTTCCTATACCCAGCACCAAAATGTCAAGTGATGGTTGAAAATGGAGGGAAAATAAATTTCTCTGGAAAATTCCATAATATCAAGCTAACCATAGGGGAATATGTATTGAATATTCCAATGATTTCCATTCCAATGGGAGGTGTTGATGTTATACTAGGAGTACAATGGTTACAATATTTGGGGACGATAGCTTTTAATTTTGAAGAATTTTTCTTGAAATTGTTTTTGGAAGGGAAGGAAGTTGAGTTATGGGGTATCGCAAGGAAGCTGGGTAAAATAATAAGCTCTAATGTCATGACAAAGCTTCTGAAGAAATAACAATGAGGCGTAATTGCACAATTATGCTCACTATAATTTCCAACATCAAAATCATCTATTTCTTCATATCTCTGAAAAGTCTTGGAAAATCATTCCAAAGTGTTTGAAACTCCCAAAGGACTCCCACCTATTTTTGATCATGATCATGCTATTCATTTGATTCTAGGAAGTTCTCCTCCAAACACCAGGCCTTACAGATATCCTGATGTCCAAAATAATGAAATTGAACGTATGAGTGCAGAAATCTTAGAGGCTGGTATAATTCAACCTATTCAAAGTTCTTTCTCTACTCTAGTACTATTGGTTCACAAGAAGGATGGATCATGGCCCATGTGTCCATATTATATGGATATCAATAATCTCACTATTAAATATAAATTTCCCATTCATGTGATTGATGAATTATTGGATGAATTACATGGAGAAATTTATTTTATCAAGTTGGATATTTGTTCAGGATATCATCAAATTAGAATGAAGAATCAAGATATTCTGAAAACAAAATTTTGAACTCATGAGGGTCATTATGAATTTTTGGTCGTGCCTTTTGACCTTACCAGTGCACCTTCTACGTTTCAAGTTTTGATGAATTCCATTTTTAAACCCTTCCTTAGAAAATTTATGTTAGTATTTTTTGATGATATACTAATCTACACTAGGTATTGAAAGGATCATGTTCAACATGTTGACAAGGTGCTCAAAATATTGGAGGAGAAACAATTATATGAAAAAGACTCCAAATGTTTCTTTGGAGTGCAAGAGGTGGAATATCTTAGTCATATTGTATCTCAGAGGGTGTTAAGGTAGACCCTAACGAAATTAAATCCATTAAGGAATGTAAAGTCCCCACAACCATAAAGAAGTTGTGAGGATTTCTTGGGTTAACAGGGTGTTATCACAAGTTTGTTAACATTTATGGGAGAATAGTAGCACCTCTAACAAAATTATTAAAGAAAGATGCATTTTTCATGGACTTCTGAAGAAACTAAGGCCTTTGAACACGTTAAAGAGGAAATGTGCCTATCATCGGTCTTAGCTACGCCAGACTTCACAAAAACCTTTATTGTAGAATGTGATGCCTTGGGAAATGGAATTGGTGTTGTTTTAATCAAAGAAAGAAGATTGATTTATTTTCAAAGTTGTCCAATCAAAGGAAATTATTTACAGAAAGCTATTTATGAGAAGGAAATGTTGGGAATACTAAATGCACTAAATAAATGGTGACATTACCTAATACGAAGCCACTTCAAGGTAAAAATTGATCATGATAGTCTTAAACATATTTTGAAACAAAGACTATCTTTAGAAGAGCAAAAAAAAATGGGTCACAGAGATGTTGGGTTATGACTTTGAAATCATCTACAAAAAGGGAAGTTAATTGTTATTGTAGATGCACTCTCAAGAAAGGCTGAGGAGGTGGAATAATTCCTTTGGCACATTTCTATTATCCAACTAGATTGGATAATGAAGCAAGGGAGGAATGTAAGAATGACGAAGAATTATGGAAACTCATTCAAAAGTTGCAGCAAGATCCTAGTACATTTGATGCATTTAGTTGGAAAAATGATTCCTTATGGTACAAAGATCACTTATATCTTTGTAAGAATTCCCAACTAAAATAAAATATTCTTTTGGAATTGCACACCTCTCCTGTAGGAGGACACTTGAGATTTTTAAAAACTTACCATAGGGTGAAGAAATATTTTTTTTGGGATGGCCTTAAATCTAATATTCAAAATTTTTTGGCATAATGTTTTGCTTTCCAGCAAAATAAAGTTGACACAATTAAGACCCCAGGTCTGCTACAACCTTTACCCATTCCAAGTCAATGTTGGGAGGATGTTTCAATGGATTTTATCATAGTTTTACCTAAGTCTGAAGGAAAGAGTGTCCTCATGGTGGTAGTTGATAGACTTACCAAGTATGCAAACTTTTGTGAATTATCTCATCCATTTAAAGCAAGTACAATTTCTACTTAATATATGGAAACAATTCAAAAGCTACATGGAAAGCCAAAGATTATTTTAAGCGACAGAGATGCCATTTTCACTAAAAATTTTTGGAAAAAAATATTTTCTTGTTTGGGTACTCAACTAGCCCATAGCTCATCTTATCATCCTCAATCCGATGGGAAAACTGAGATAGTGAACAAATTTTTGGATGTATATCTTCGTTGTTTTCTATCTCATAAACAAACACAATGGGTAAAATGGTTACCTCTAGCTAAATGGTGGTATAACACTTCCTTCCATACAACATCAAAAATGACCCTATTTATGGCACTTTATGGATATCATCCACCATCCATCACATCATATTTAAGAGAAAATTCTAAGGTTCAAGCAGTGGAAGATCACATCGAGGATAAACAACAAGTTCTCTGACTCTTAAAGGATAACCTAAATTTCACACAAAATTGAGTGAAATAACAAGAAGATCAACATCGCAACAAGAGAATTTTTTATGTAGGATACTGGGTATTTTTATGGCTACAACCATACAAACAAATGTCCCTCAAGCAAGATAAGAAGGATAATAAATTATCGCCAAAGTAATATGGTCCTTACAAGGTGCTGCAAAATATTGGTACTATGGCATACAAATTGTAGCTTCTTGCTTCTTCTCGAGCGCACCCAATTTTGCATGTTTCATGCTTAAATAAGGTTGTAGGGGATCAAATTCTAGTTCAAAAAATATTGTAAGAAATTGATGAGGAAGGAAAAATCATATTGGAACTAGAAGCAATCACAGAAACAAGTACTTGACAGCTATGAAATCGATCAATTTCATAGTATCTCATCAAGTGGAATAAATTAACCACTAAAGATTCCACATGGGAGGATGAAAATTTTATACAAAAGCATCCAGAGCTACTCAAGCGTTGAGGAAAACACCTGTTTGAAGGAGAGGGGCATGTTAGGTCCCTATATTACTAGTGTAGTCCCTTCTTGTTGTTAGTGTATCCCCCTTATAGTTATTGTTGTACCCATGTAGTCCCCATATTGTTATTATTGTGTCCCATAAAACCCCACTATTGTTACTGTTGTGCTCTTACATTAATATTGTTAGGTAGGCTAGGATTATATTGTGACCACATGGACTCCTATATATAGAAATGAGGTTTTTTCATTTGAATCATCCAAGAGTTTTTCATTTACGTAATGTAAAGGAGGTTTCCCCCTCAAAGTGGCTGAATTCTAAGGCATTGATCTTTCTTTCTTCTATTTCTGGAGCTAGTTTCATAACATCTTTTGCTCATACAAAGAGGGAGTATATATAACCAAGGGGTGAATATCTGACTACCTTAATGATTGTTTGACTTCCTGTGAATTTCAACTTACATGACTCTTTACATTCGATGAGTATCCTTTGGACTTCCACTTTACAATACATTTTGAATACAATATACATTGTCCAAAATAGTCATGTCGCATATTACCACTCATGACATGACATGAAATGCCACTATTGTCATGGACTTCTTGGTGACATGGAAATTTCAAGCCACTATTGTTGTTGAGAGTTAAGTGACTTCATTGAAGAGTTCTCCTTTCCACTTTTACATGCATTGGTGATAAGGATTCATCAATGATCTCAAGTCTTGGATAATGGTCACAAACCAATGTCCTTTTGCTTTCTTCTCATTAATCCACCTTTAAGTTCATCTTCAAGAGTTTCTTTGAGCATGCTTCCATCCTTCTTCTCATTATTATTCATCTCTCCATGACATGATAGAGTAATTTTTCCTAAAATTCAGTCATGATGGGACGACATTAATCTGAAAACCCCTAGCCTAAGATGATGCATTTTGATCCATGACCTGAGGCCAGAAAAATTCACAGGCTGGGAGAGGAGTCTCCTTGATTATGTAGCTGTGAAGTTCAAGTAAGCAATGGGGAAGCCTTGAGCCTTGAGACTGCATAGTGTGCAGTTCAACCTGGGTTGAGGGGCATGAATGCATAGTTTATAGAGCAATTCATACAGGCTGCAAGGATGGGCACTGGGAGAGCTTACTGCGCAATTACAGGAGTCAAGGAAGGTTGGGTGACTATGTAGCTGTGCATTTCAAGGGCTGAAGAGCTGAGTTTGAGGCTTTAGGTTGTGAATTGTGTAGCTAAAGCTAGGCTAAAGGCCATGACTACACAATTTCATAGGTCAGGGTGAAGGCTTGGTCACAAAAAACTTTCCAATGCATAAATCCTGAAAGGAAGGTAATTCACACTGTACAGTGCCAAGGAGCAAGGTAATAGCTTGAGGACTGGGACTGTGTAGTGCTCAACACAAGGGAGACTGGGAGAGGCTAAGTTGTTTGGTCTGAATTTTTTTCAAAAAATGACTAAATGTGGGATATGTGAGATCGGTGTGAATAGTGATGAACTTTGGCTATGATCACACACTCAACATGTTTTCACAACTCAAACAACATAAAAAGTTACAAACAGAATACTCTCCTCCATCTGACAACTTTTATGACCAATTATGATAAGTGCAACACCAAAGATACACTTTATGACGACTATGACGACACTTGTATGAAAGTTCTCAAAACTTTGGAAATGAGTGCGGTGGGTACCTACAAGGATAGAAAAACTCATTTGCACAAAGTGACCTCTTTGAACCACAAGATCAATATCATACATAAAATGTGACGACCAACATGCCAAAAGACGACACTTTTCTTATCCCACGGAAGGGGTCAACATTCTAAGAAAACCAATAAGATGAACTTCATAGTTTGAAACAACAATGAACTAGACCAAGGAAGGCTCTAAAATTTGGTATAGGCTAAAATTTTGGAAGGGGTTGTAGCAGCTATAACACTTGGCGACACACAACATCTCTTTTTCGGTTAACTTATTTTGTGAGGGCCTTCGTTCTTCAAGGAGATTGATTCATCATACATATTTCTTTGGTTTCCCCACTTATATAGTGAATACACTAAGTCCCCATCATGCCATTTAGTTTAAATAAACAAGCATTCAACTTTATCCCAATGTTTTAAGTAGGGAAGGATAGTGAAGCTCGCGAGTTTAAAATTTTCAAAGTAAAATTTTTTCATCTCTAGTGTTGCTCCGATGCCAGTGGGATTGGACAATACCCTGATAGAGTCACTTCAAGAACAAAAAAGTTTCTCTACCTCCAGTGAGCCTGAACACTACCGTAACGGATTTTCTTACTTTATCTCTTTGCGTAAGAAGACTTTCTCTTATTTCACCTTCTTTTTCTTTTAAAGAGGATTGTGCATTGGCACTTATTAATTTTTGGCAGAAGAGGAATCCCAACTTGTTTAGGGAGGGAGAGGTTGTTCCTTGAGAGAAGTACATAGGTTCCTATAATTTAGTTTTACTTGTTTATATTTTCCACTTTTCCATTTTTATTGATTGGATAAGCAGGAAAACATCGAAAGCGCAAGGTTTTACGGATATACATAAGTTCATGGTTTTCCCAAAGCTCTCCTTATAGAAGGATCATATTTTCTATTGGGATTTCATCGGTAAAAATACATAACCAAAACAAGGAAGATAAACCGAAGGCTAACCAAATGTTGAAGTGTCACAATACTCATACTTTAGCCACACATAATCTCATAAACCAACACATGGACAAGGACAACACGTATTTACACTTTGAGACAAGAAACAATGAAAACAACAATAACAAGAATAAAAAAAACATAAGAAAACTATGTACATAATTTAGGGCACAACCCTCGATGCTCATTGAGAATAATTTTTCAGATCTTGTCCATTGACAAGGAGAGAGCCAATATTCTCATCAAGTGGTTGAAGATGATAGGTGTGTTGGCCAAGCTTCTCGTGTACAATGAATGGTCCAATCCACAAGGATTCAAACTTAGTTTGTTTTCATTTGTCTCCATCGAATTTGTCCCACTTCAGGACTAACTCACCGACACTAAATTTGTTCTTCCCTATAGACTTCATGTCAAACCACCTCTTGATACGATTTTGATGAAGTAAAAAAAGTTACTTTCTTCCTGAAGCTTACAAAGGGTGCCCATCCTACACTGCACTCACAAACATGGCTTGCCTTGGGATTATTGGGAAAATGGGAGAGCAACCACGTATATATTAAGTGGGAGGATGGCTTATTTTCCGTATACCGGGAAGTAAGGGGAGGTATTTAGGGAAGGCTTAAGCATGACTCGGTCAACCCACAGATAATTTACCAAAGCACAATGATAGTTCCTATGCTCAAAGAATATGGTATTCTTAACGATGTAGATCAAATTATGATTTTTGGATTTAGCAAGACCATTCCCTTGAGGATAATATTTAGCATAATTGTTCAATACAATTCCATTTCCAATGTAAAGTCATAAAGTTTTAACAACGATAAATACATTGAATTGTAAAAAACAAGTGAAGTAGGAACTCTGAACCTGGAAATGATGTTCTACCACAGTAATTTGATGATCTCCTAATCATTCACCTGTTTCAGTGGAACTAATTCTATCCACCACGAGAATTAATTTTTTGTATCGAGAATGTAGTTGTGTTTATTTGATGAATGTCAAAATATTTCACCAATAATGTCAAAGCCCCACCGTTGAATTGGTTCTTCCACTACAATAAGTTGTAGTGGGGTGGTTGACCTCTTTTTTTGTCGACACACCTTTGACAGGCTAGATATTTTCGGACGTAAGCATGAGCATCCTTGAATAGCGTGGGTCAATAAAAACCAACACGTGTGATTTTATGTGTTGTTATGTTTCCTCCAAAGTGTCCCTCGATTGGTCTGTCATGGAGATCACGCACTACCTTCTCTCAATCATGTGTGTCCAAACACCTGAAAAATACTCTATTATGGTTATTTCTAAAAATAACCTCATTCACCAACTAATAGGATATTTCTTTAAGTCTTAGTGACCTCTTCTACCATGTAGAAAAATGGGAGGGCACATGTCGTGCTAGAGGTATTGGTGCATGTATGCATACCAAGGATTTTTTATGGTAATCACGATGGCTCGGTCAATGTTGTACATTTAAATTTCTTTCTCCCACCCTGAACGATCTTATTCTTATTTTGAATCCACTATTTCTTCCGCTAGTCGAAAAAGACCATTGCCCTTGATCATGTGAACTTCCTTTATCTCTAGATCATATTCCTGGAAACCAATCATATAGTTATCTCTCCTTTCACCCAAATCTTGTTGGACAAGCAATGATCTGACTGTTGGGTGGAGAACAAAGATAATAAAATTATTCTACAATAAATAAGGCTGAAAGTGCTTCATCGCCTTGTATGCTACATAAGATTGCTTATATAATGGGGTGGTTTAGCTCAAGTCATTCTAGACTTGCACTGAAGAAAGAAATAGGATGCTAATTATTCAGGTCATCTTTCTGCATGAGTACATCGGAAATTGATGTGTCAGTAGCAATAATAATAATTCTATTAAAAACAATAATAATAATACTATTAATAACATTGATATTAAAAAAATTAATAATAATAATATTAGTATTTCTTTTAATAATAATTCTATTAACTCCATTGATGGTACTAATAATTACTCTATTAATAATACTACTAATAATATTAACAACCCTAATTTTAAAAATATCATTAACATTTCAAGCTTAAATTGTGACCCTTCTGTGTTCAGTCTCCTTAATAAGGAGCTTAATTTATCCCTGGCCCCGAAGAATATTCCTACTGATGACATTATTTGCAGCATTGAATATGGCATTAAGGATATTCCTTATAATGTTAAGGAGACTATTAGACAATATTTCTCCATTATTCTCATGAAGGCTAAGCCTCCAAAAAGAAACTTGAGTAAGCTTGAGGTTCTTTCCCTAAAATCCCTGAGGGACAACCCCAACATTGTCATCCTTAAGGTTGACAAAGGTGGTGTCATTTTCATTATGGATAAATACGATTATGTTATCAAAATTTGAGACCATATTTCAAATAGTGGCAGTTCCGTTAAGCTTAAAAACAATCCCCTTAAAGCGATTTCTAAGTAGATTTCCCAGGCCGTTAAGTCAGATCCCCCTCTTAATCCTCTCTCTATAAAGCTTATTGAGAGAAATCCGCTCACCCCCATGATTTACAGCCTCCCAAAAATTCATAAATATAGGGCTCCTTTGAGATCTATTGTTAACGGAATAGGTGGTCCCTCTTATCATCTGGCTAAATTATTTGCCCAAAATATTAAACCCCTTGTGGGTCTCACTGAATCCTATGTTAAGGACTCGACCTCCTTCATCAAGGAATGGAAGGACATCAAGCTGGAACCTGGGGAATTATTAGTTAGCTTTGGCGTTGTTTCATTATTTACCAAAATCCCCATCATGGGATTCATTGATGTCGTTAAGCGGATCTCAGACCAAGACACTTCTCAGTTGGCTGGACTCTACCTCACCTCGACCTTTTTCAGTTTTCAAGGTGAGTTCTATGAGAAGACATTTGTTTTGCTATGGGAGCCCCTCTCTCACCTGTGGTCGGTAATTTTTTTATGGAAGATTTAGAATCAAAGGCCTTAGGCTCAGCTCAATTTCACCATATGAAGTAGAAGAGATTCATGGATGACACTTGTGTCATTTGGCCCCATGGAAGGGAGAAGTTACATATGTTTCTTGGGCACCTAAATTCCCTGTCTTATTCCATCAAATTCACCATGGAAGTTGAGGTTGATGGTTCGCTTCCTTTTTTGGATATCCTTCTCTCTCGAGGGGATGATGGTTCCATTTCCCACCAATTTTTTCACAAGAAAACAAACACAGAAAATTATCTTCATCCTGGTTCTCACCATTTTCCTGCTCATAAATTTTGTGTTCTTTACACTCTTGCTACATCTTCTCTTAGAATCTCTAATGACAACCACTTGGAGTCAGATAAATCCCATCTTCTTGAGCTGATTGAAAATAATGGATATAGTATATCTGAGGACCATAGGGCCTTTCAAAAGGCCTATAAAATTTTAAATGGAAAATCTACATGTGTGGATCCTGTTTCCAAGGTTCATCTCCTATTTATCCAATGGACCATGGACAAGATTTCTCATTTCCTCAGAAGGAATAATTTCACCCTCTTAATTAAAACCCTTGCTTAGTTTTTGCCTATTCTTGTTTTTCATTTTTCCTCCTTTTTCTTCTTATGTTATAGTCTTTAATATTTTATCCCCCTTGATATTTATTTATTTATTTTTCCCCTATTTATCTTATTTAAATAATTAAATCTATATCATAACTATTTTATATTATATATTACATAAAAAAAATTATATATTATATTTTATTATAATATCTATTAATTAATCAATTAAAAATATTTAATATTCTTCCTATTAACTAATTAACTAATTCATTAATGGCTAGTTTTTAGTATCTAGTTTCTTGAGCTAATATCAGGCAATGATGCATCCACACTATTTATTCATTAAGATCACTTGGATTCTTCTCCTTGTCCTGAGGATGAACCACATTAGTTTGTTCGAAACATCAACAAAATTCTAATAATGTGATTAATCCAAAAAGACATATATCTATTTTATGGATCACAAAAGTCTCAGATCTAACCAAAAAATCCTTTTTAAAATCTGGGTTGTATAACGTGGGTGCTTCTACAACAGCTTGTTTTATACGAGAAAAAACCATATTTTCCCTCTTAATCCATTTATAGATAGAATCCTTCTTCACCATCTCTTGTATTAGTTTTACAATTTGATCATAGTCGAAGATGAACTTGCAGAGGAAGTTGATCTTCCCCGGGAAGGACTGCATGGCCTTCTTGTTCGCTGAGAAGGGAATCTACATGACTTTTCTGACCTTGTCTAAGTCTACCTTAATCCCCCTTTTAGCAATAATGTGGTCCAAAATATTACCCTCAGACATGGCAAAGATGTTTTTCTTTGGATTGAGGGATATCCCAAACTTGCGACATCGCTTGAAAAGTTTCCTTACTTGGCGTATGTGATATGACCTCTATTTGGAGAACACGTTTATGTTTTCAAGATAGAATATTTTTCATTTCCCAATAAATCCATGGAATGTGATGTCCATAACTCGTTGAAACGTAGCACCATTGTTGACTAACCCAAATGGCATTCGCCTAAAAGCAAACTTAGCCCACGTTTTTTAGAAGCTGGTCTTGAGTATGTCAAGTTCTATGAACAGAGCCTAGTTTTATCCTGAATATCTGTCGAGCAAAGAAACTTTTTAGACCCTGATATTGTTTGAAATTTTTTTCTATGGATGGCACGATGTATTTATCCTTGTTCGAGGCATGATTGAGATTTCGAAAATCAATACATAGGCGAATTTCCCGAACTTCTTTCATTAGAGGAATCTTAAGGTCTAAAATGGGCCTCCTAAGAAAATTATACAACCAAAATAAACTTTATAAGAACCAATAAGATTCAATATTATTATGTCAACCATGGGGGATGATTCACAATTTTGGGAGTGAAAAAGTAAAAATATTAAAAAATAATAAAGTAATAAAACTACTTTTTCAACTTATCTCCCCAATATTTTACTGAAATTCTGAGTGGGAGTATCCATTGGATGTAAAAATTAATTCCTCATCCAAGGAGTACCCATTTTGCATACTTTTGATGCACCTATTACACGAATAAATGAAAAATAATTGAAAAACATGATTGCAATCACGGTTTTTCATATATTTTTCATTTTCCTGTAGCGGAATCCATTGAAATTATGTAATATGTGTAATCGTTGAATGAGGAATCAAAATTTTCATCCAATGATTTTTCCCACTCGAAATTTGAGTAAACCCATAGGGAGATAAGTTGAAAATAAGAGTTGAAAAAGTAGTTTTTTCCTTTTTCCCTCTAAAATTTGATGATGTAATCTAATCTTATTTTATTATTTCCACTATTATTTTATAGTTTCCTTAGGAGGCCCATTTTAGACCTCAAAATTCCTATAATGCTAACATAGACCAAGTTTGATACCTAGGTAGAGTGTCGCACTTTGTATATGATTTGAGCATCCAAATTCTTTAACTCTTTCTGAATGAGGGGCTCAAGCGTCAAATGTAATTTTCTTAGTTTCTGCTGAAATAGCTTGGCCCCTTCTTTTATTGGTATCACATGATGGATGATTAACATGTCAAAATTTCTTAGCTCATCATATTTCAACACAAACACATCTCAGTATTTCTTGAATAAGAGGATAAAGGCTTTCCACTCTTCTGGTGTACAACATGTACCAAAATTGGCATATTTTAGATCCTTGTTTGTTCCCAAGTTTATATGTGCGTGAAAACATGGAGCTATTGGTCTTAGCATTAACATGTCCCTGGAAGCTATCCTGCAGGTCATACAACTTCGCTAAGGATACCATGCCCTTTGGGCTGAGATTTCCTTTAATTGTGTTGGTTGCATCCTGCAGTGTCTTTTTGTGCTTCTCCTCATCGATCATTTCATATTTGAACATATAAATTTTATCCATGAAGCACATTATATTTTGGTCATCATTAAAAACACACAAATTAGTGATGTTATCTGGGACAAAATGTTTATAAAGAATTTCTATAGAAAACTTGTCCCTTAATGGTGACAACCTAGCAACAACATTTTCTAATGCATCCACAACTGCATTATGCATTCTTGGAAAGGAAATAATATTAAAAGTTTGGAACTATGGAATTGAACTCCATACCTATTGTTTATAACTCTTTAGATGAGGTGAAACACAACATATGGTGTCACATACTTGTCACACCACAGTTTCTGAATCACCTACTCCTTTGAAGGACACAACTTTGAGGTTGATGGCTCTTTGTAAGCCCAAAAATTAGTGCCTCATATTTAGTACTGTTGTTTTTGGACTAAAATTCCAAGTGACTCGAGATCAAGGATTTTCTCTGCAGTGGGTGGATTAAAACACAACCATTTACATAGCCTTGCTATGTATTAGAACCATCAAAGTAAAAATTCCACATGTCATATGTACAAGGATCATGAAATACACTAGTACTAATGATACTACTACTACTACTACTATTAATACTTACCGTACAGAGGTCATTTGCACCATCTGGACTAGGAAGGAGCTCCAACTCTACTTCTGGTGGGATTGGGGATGGTTTTTCAAGATAACACCCTAGTTTTATCTCGAGGAAACAATTCTAGAAAATGAGATCTGCGAAAGCCACTGGTTTGTTATGTCCATTGAAGGGAGTAACATTATGTTTCATGTATCCTTATGAATCCACTCGAATCTGGTTATTTCTACCCTTATAAGGAAGCCATAGGTGTGACCAGTTTGTAGAAAAGTATCCTTGTAACTTACATGACCAGTATCTACTTAATAAAAGTTTGTATTCCTTGAGTATATCAAAAATCACTATGTTTATTCATTGGTGAACTCGTCTGTCGGATGATAAATGAATGATCACATCTTAGAGTTCACTAATTGTGTGAACAAGAGTCCTGTATAATTGAATGATTTGTGCAGCATCTATTTTACTCCCTTTTTTCGTTTATTTTCTTTGTGATAAATAATGGCATTACATTCACTGATGAACCAGAATCAACCAAGAAATTGTGTACATTGTAATTGAAAACTTGTAATGTTAAGAGAAAGGGAGGGCGTAGTGTATTTTCTTCCATTTTTTAAGAATTAATTATTAATTTGAGTGAAACATACAATGTACCTGATAACTTGTCTGAAGGGGCATTTTTACCTACGAGGATCACCCAAGTGCGTGTAAAAGAATGTCATGGTGGCTCATGATTTTTGTTAACTCAAGCATTGAAATGTTTGCATGAATCTTATTCATATCTTCAACTATGTTATAATCCACGTTAGGAAGAACAACCAAAGTATATGGGGAAGGGGCCGGACTTATGACTTTCAGAATGATGGTATCATCTTTTCTATTTGTAAAAGTTATTTTCGTTGAGGCCACTTTCCTAGACTCACTGTTAGTGCTTTGCATTGAGGTGACTGGAAAAATGGTTTTCCTTACCAAAGTTTTTTTGAGTTTCTACTTCATCAACTCTATTGTAGTGGTTGGCCCTTGGCTTTTCAAACTATATCGGTAGGTATACTTCTGGGCCAGAGGGTCACTCGAAGTTTTTTTCTCGGTTGTACTCTTTTGGGCTATGAGTACACAGTTGAACATATTTACTAGGTCCCCAACACTTGGAGTCCCATCGGTTGCAACATCTTCTTCCTTTTCTTCTTCAGGCTCGATCTGCTCATCATTAGCAATTGCATCTCAAATATGCATAGCAAGAACGTTCATGGCATGAGTCCAGTCTATGCATGTTTTCTTTGAATGATAATCTTTATGATATGAACAATATGCGTTCATGCCCAACCTGTCAAGATTCAACACGACGTTTGAGCTTTGGGAAGACATTGTCGTATGGTTATTGTTGCTACCTGAATTTGCAATCCTTTTGAGTAAGTTGTATCGCGAAGGTTTTACACTCACAACGGTCTCACTTGACCTTTGTTTGAGTTATTCCATCTCATTTGATAGATTCTTAACCATGTGGGTTAAGGTTTCAATATCTGATGGTTATTTCTCTTTGGCCTTGCTTACAGAGGCCTGAGACCTTTTAATTATATCTTTGGAGTCCTTTGTTGATTCATCATCTAATATGAATCCAATTTCACGCAAGTCTTTCTCAAATATGATGGCCTCTTCATAATTTTCCATTAGTGATGGTTTCATAGTTTTCTTCACGAATTGCGCAATGCTTGCCAGCAAGGAAAAATTGTATTAATCTATAGTGATGGAGTCATGAGGTTTCACGTCTTCTAGAAATCTATTCAAAATGTGATTGAACCTCTAATTGAATTCTTTCACTTTCTCTTTTTACTCCATATTTAGATTACCCAACTCTTTCAACAACATGGCGAGGGTATGATCATAACAATTTTTTCAAGGAAATTTTTCTTAAACCCCCTCCAATTCTCGATGGATTTCGGAGGAAGGTTGTGATACCATACAACTAATCTACCATCCAAGGTACATGGGAAAATTATACATGCAACATCATCATGATGTACCTCAAGTTCTTGGAGGTGTAGGTAAAAGTTGTCCAAGTGGTCTTCAACCTTCGCTATCTTATTAGGGTCATACTTCATTAAGAGCTTCTCTGAATTTTTTGGAATCTTATGCAACACACCCAAAAGTGAAAGTGGACCCTAGGTCATCTAATACATATCTTGGTATACCATGTCTTCTTCTTTTCTATGTCCTCTTATTTCTTAGAATCAAATGGATCTTCTTCTTCTTCCTCACTGCCCAACCTAAGAAAAGTTATGCCTAATAGTACATGTTTATATTCATTTCTACCACTGAAAAATGGAGGTTATTATGTGTTTTCCACAGATTCTACTAACTATTCAAGGGTGGAAATAACTACTTCTTCAAGAGAGGAAACCATTATCCCAGTAGGGGTGGTTTTGTTCTTTTGTGAAGAATATGGAAGAATGAGTACTCCTGGGATCAATCTGTTAGGGCCCTATATTACTAGTGTAGTCCCTTATTGTTATTAGTGTAGCCCCCTTATTGTTATTTTTTTACCATTGTATTCCCCATATTGTTATTATTGTACCCTTACATTATTATTGTTAGGTAGGCTAGGATTATATGTTGGCCCCATGGACTCCTATATAAAGAAAGGAGGTTTTTTCATTTGTGTCATCCAAGGATTGTTCATTTATGAAATGTAAAGGAGGCTTCCCCCTCGAAGTGGATGATTTCTAAGGCATTGATCTCTCTTTTCTTCTATTTTTGGAGTCAGTTTCATAACATTTGGTATGAGAGTTTTGGATTCTAGGGTTTCATTGCTTCAAGTCATCATGGAATTTTCGGTATAACCATTTTTCCATGAAGGTTTAGAAGAAAAACACAAAACCCATTTGCGAATAAATCTTGAGGAACATCGTGTAAAAATTTCAGATCTTGGTTTGCAATATTTTCGGAGATATGATTTGTGGACGTTAGGGTTTTTGTAGGCTTTTGAATTTCATATCAAAGAGGTGACATTGGGAAAATCGTCATAACTCATTTTCTGAGCATCAGATAGGAATTATGTAAAAAGTGGCCAAAATAACACAAAATTTAGTTTCATGTGTATCAATTTCAGATCTGAAAGAGGAAATCATGCTACATGGCACGCTGTACAAGTTCACTCTACTGAATGTGTCTATGATCAATTCATTGTGGGAGATTGGGCATAACTTTTCCTTGAAGAATCAAAATCGGGTCTGACCTGTGGCACTAGAAAGATTATTCAGAGGGATACTAAAGGACTCAAGATAAAATATTTGGGATCCAAAATTATAGAGATACATCAGTTTCAATATTGAGCTTCTCAAAAGAAATAAAAAAGTGTGTATTTTTCTTTTAAATTTCATAAGTCTTTTTTGAAAAAATAGTTTGAATTGATTCTAAGGGCATATTGAAGCATATATATATCAGTATTGGGTTCTAAAATGCCCCCCTAAAAATAATTCAAAACCCATCAAGACCTCATAAGGCTCTACTATGACTCATGAAGAGGAATAATTGCAACATGATATATCAAAATTAAAAGATCAAGTGCAACAAATTTCTCTCTCGTAAAGAGTAACAAAAAATGAATGGAAGCTAGGATGGATGGTTTGAAGAAAGGCATGGAAGCTAAGATGGATGGTTTGAAGAAAGGTGTTGAACCTAATATGGATGGTTTGAAGAATGGCATGGAAGCTAAGATGGATGGTATAGAAGGGAACATGAATGGTTTGAAGAAAGGCATGGAAGCTAATATGTATGGTCTGAAGAAAGGCATGGAAGCTAAGATGGATGGTTTGAAGAATGGCATGGAAGCTAAGCTGGATGGCGTGGAAGCTAATATGAATGGCATTGAAGCTAATATCGATGGTATAGAATATTTGAATAAATACATGAAAGGTCTTAAGGAAGGTTTGGAAAAGTTGCTACAAGAAAAACTCCTTAATGGTGAAAAGGTAGTAGAGGAAACCCATGATGAGAAAAAAAAAATGATAATAATGATTTCATAGAATCTAATGTTGGATTTAAGACTCGCCATATTCCAAAGATAGATATGAGGAAGTTTGGTGGCAAGGATTCGATAAATTTGATACTACAAATGGAGAAATATCTTGAGCTCCATGGCACTCAAAACACACAAAATTTACGCATTCGAACTTTATATTTAGAACAAAATAATTTTGTATGGTATCGATAGATTTTTCCTCATAAACCACTGGTCACTATCAATTTTTACAGATTAAATGATAGCACATTATGAGGATACAGAGAGAAACACCTTCTTTAACAAATTGATAAATCTCAAAGAAAAAGGTTCAATGATGGATCACATTGAGGACTTCCAAAAATTGAATATAAGGGTAAATAATATTTGAGAGGAACATAGGATTGTTTTCTTCATAGGGAATCTAAAAGATAAAATCCAACATGAGGTTCGCCTTTGGGAGCATGATACATTGGAGAAGGAATTCAGGTTGGAAAGAAAAAATGAAAGCAAAATTATGGAGACAAGGAAGCCTACCACCCACAACAATAAAGAAGGAAGTGTTGCTACTCCTAGACTTCCACAACCTACGAGGTTGACACCACAACATTTGGAAGAAAAAATAGTAAAAGGGCTTTGGTATAGTTGTGATAGCGAATACACTAAAGGTCATAAGTATACTACGAAGAAATTATTTTATAGATTGTGAAGAGGAGGAAGAAAATGAACAAGAAACTTAAAAAAAAGAGGATATACACCAGGAACCAACCCTAGAGGAAGAAGAAATGAATCTAACCATATCCTTTAATGCATTGGTAGGAATCACCACTCCTCAAGCTCTCAACATAGAAGGAAATATCTACAATAAAGATGTAATAATGCTTATTTATTCGGGTAGTACCCATAATCTTATTCATTGTAAGGTAGCCAAGGAATTGAATTTCTTCATATACCTAGTTCCAGAGTGTCAAGTGATGGTGGAAAATGGAGGAACTATAAATTGCTCTGGAAAATACCATAATATCAAGCTAACCATGGGGGAATATGTATTGAATATTCCAATCCTTTCCATTCCAATGGGTGTTGTTGATGTTGTACTAGGAATACAATGGTTACAATATTTGGGGAAAGTCGCTTTTAATTTTCATGAACTTTTCTTGAATTTTTTTTCGGAAGGAAAGGAAGTTCAATTACAAGGTATCATGGGAAAGTTTGGAAAGATAATAAGCTCTAATGTCATGACAAAGTTTCCGAAGAAATAACAACAAGGCGTCATTGTACAATTATGCTTACTAGAAGTTCCAACATCAAAATCATCTGTTTCTCCAAATCTCCAAAACATCTTGGACACTCATTCCAAGGTGTTTGAAACTCCCAAAGGACTCCCACCTATTTGTGATCATGATCACGCTATTCATTTGATTCCAGGAATTTTTCCTCCAAACATCATGCCTTAAAGATATCCTTATGTACAAAAAAGCAAAATTGAATGCATGATTGCAAAAATTCTAGAGGCTGGTATAATTCAACCTAGCCAAAGTTATTTCTATGCTCTAGTAGTATTGGTGCACAAGAAGGATGGAGCATGGTGCTTGTGTTCATATTATAGGGAGCTCAATTAGCTCACTATTAAAGATATATTTCCCATTCCTATGATTGATGAATTATTGGAAGAATTACATGGAGCAATTTATTTCACCAAGTTGGATCTTTGTTTAGGATATCATCAAATTAG